>JAVJIF010028709.1:0-52677 GCA_038442645.1 Agave tequilana
CGGTCTCGTCAGCACAGAGCTGCAATAAATACCTTTTCTTAAAGCCCCTAAGCCCTTTCACCTTCCCCTAGGAACTTCGGTATGTACATTACACTTGGTCTTTGAAGTCCCAGCATCCCTGCCAGTGCGCGCGTTATCCTTGAATATTTCAAGCCCACTATCTCCCGGCCCAAAGACTGGGTAAATGATGGGTTTTTTTTTAAGGCCACAAAGCTCCAGCGCAAAAGAAAGATAAAGAGCCCCATTCAAATATGGATCCAAGCTGGATCTCTACCATTGACCCGGTCCAAAAGCCAGTCTCAATAGTCAATATCGGGGAAAAAGAACCGAGATGAAAGATAGAAATCAACAGAAAAAAAATTACCAATCGATCCGGAAGGAATGTTAAAATCTGAGGCATCAATACATTCAAGCGATGGACTTAGAAAGGAAGAATGATTGATTCTCAAGTGGACTCACATTATTGTGTGAATCCTATATGTATGTTGCAGTGTAGTTATAACTCGTTCAAGTTAGTGTTAAGAATCAAGTCCGTTTTAAGTCGAACCTGGCTCTGATACCAAGAAAACCCTGTCACGCCCCGCTTCCAAAATTCCAAAAACCGTGTTTGCGCTGACTTCTCTGTGATTTGATTACACCCACCCTATTATTTTGGTGCGTGAATTGATTCTTTAGAAAATTATTCACTACACCAACCAAACACCGTAAAACTTACTTGCATGTAACTCACTTACAACTGTAAAATATTTGCGACTTACGATTTATGACAGCCAAACAGGCCCATAGGGAAGAGTTTGCAGAGGCAACCTAACGATTGCGAAACAACAACAACAAGGCCTTCAATTCAAACCTCTAGGGTTGTCTTCATGAATCCTTTTCTCCGTTCAGAATCACCTGCTCGCTTTGATTAACAGCCCTTGTATACATTTGAACCACCTCAGGCCACTCCTTTATGTCGACGTCACTAATCCTCCATCTCCCGACCTACACCTACTTAAATGCCATACATGATTTTCATTTCTGAAGTACATCAGATACTACATTCCTCCAGTTAGAATGTAGAACTCATGGAATGTAATCTCTGGCATGAAATTTTATTGCATAAAATTGAACATTGCCAAATGTAACTGGCCTGCTTGCATCCATTGAGACGTTCTACTTCTGTTAGCCTTTCGCCGTTCTCCCTCCACCCGGATGATAATGTGACCAGTAATATACGAAGCAGCAGGCATGCAGAGGAATGCCACTTCCTCTGGCTCGCCAAATCGTCCTAGAGGAGTGCGCGCGACATGTTTTGCTGTGACCTCATCTTCCAACAGCTATAAGAAATGAATATCGAGTCCTAGGAAAACTGGTTGATTTCATTGCTCAATTTTGAGAGAATAGAGAGAGATTACTGGCAGTATGAGTGACGTTTTGATGTATCAAGGCGCAACAGAATTCCTTCGAATATTGATCTTTTGCCCCCACGCAGGCCAAGTTCTTAGTAAGCTGATTCAATGCTGCTAAACAAAACAATAAACAAAATTTAGACACACATACAGCTTTTTTGCAACCTTTCATCATGTAAAACAAGGAGTTTATTTCTGTAACCTTTCTGTTATATGAATCATTTCACGAAGGAGGGCTTCAGTTCGGCATATACCTTTGCTTGCAGAATAAGTGCACAGGTCATCTAGAGTTATGTCCCACACATAGAGGAGATGTAATGATGCTGCATGTGCCTGATGCTTTTAGGTGAGGGTAGGCTATTTGGCACAGATGGAACGCTGATTCGAAGTTAGTAACCATGGTGAACGAGTATTCCTTGGCTGCGCAATCAACAGTTGGCTGGGAGGACACCTCTTCCTGCATTATTAATCTTGAGGTGGTACACCACAACATTACGTTATGAGTGAGATAAGAAAGGAAACATCCTCGACATAGTTTTCCTTTTCATCCTCTCTGAGAGTAATCCTCAAAACAAACAAAAAAAAAATTTTAGGTTTTCTTTTCCTTAAAAAAAACTCCCAAAAATAATTAATTCTAAAAAATCGATCTCCCAAATTAATTCCAAAAAACTGACCTCTGGCATGTCACGTCGGCGCCAGGTCAGCAGCGGGGCGGTTCACCCTTCTAGCATGACGCCTGCACGACTCAAGATTATTTTTTGGGTTCGTCCGAGGTTGCTAACCACGGATGGATATTTTTTTTGCTATGTATTTATTCATTTAGAATTGACAACCCCTAACTGTCTCGATGCATCCAAATTGGGGCAATCATTTTAAGCGAATAATGAGTTGGAGATGAGAGAAATGAGAAGTTATGGGGAAAAAAAAAGTTCTGGTTGGTCCCAAGCCAAGCCAGGTTGATGGACCAAGCATATTTTAGTTATTTCAATAAGGTGGGATTGATACGGGAGTGGATATTTTCACCCGAAAAAAGTGATGAGGGCACTCTAATGTTGAAGACACCCTCAAAATTGATGAAGGCACTCTTTCTTTTTTCAAAAATGTCAAAATACCATATTCTTCTCCTCCTCTCTATTCTTCGCCGGCGACCCCTGGTTTCTACCCCTCCCTCGTCGGCCCCCACCCCCCTCCCCCCACGGCGGCCTCAGGGGAGGAGGAGGAGGGGAGCAAGGGGAAGCCTAGGAGTGGGGTCGCCGGAGAAGAAGGAGGAGGGAGATTGGAGGAAGGAGGAAGAAATGAGGAGAAGAAGAAGGAGAGAGATTAGAGGAAAGAAGAAGAAGGGAGAAATGAGGTAGAAGAAAAAAGAAATTTTGAACTTCTCACCAAAGGTTAACTTGTCATGCCCTTATATATTTTTTTTATTTATTTATTTTTTGTTGTTGGGGGGTTTTGTGGGGGTGGTGGGGGTTGGGGTTGGAATATCCACTCCCCATTGATTCTTCATTGGGTTGATTCGTAGGTCATGGACAAATCTATCATTGGAGTGGCAGCTTCAATAAGGGAGTGTCTAGAGACTTGCCGTTATGATAATCACTTATTTAATGTTATTTTGGTGATCAATGTTTTGTTCTTGAGTGCGGAGGCTCAGAAGTATAAAGATTGAGTGTGGTCTGATAAAAAGGCTTGGAGCTTTGGATGGGATTAAAAAACAGGGAGGAAGAAGGATCACCCTTTTTGCTTGAAGGAGATGGAAGACAATGGGTCACAGTCACAGAGATGACTTGTGCTCAAGGCCTCAACGGTCTTGGTGGGGTTTGAAAGAGCACGTGTGCCACCCTTCTTCTTCAATGGTGACCATTGTTTCCTAAATTTCCCACAATGCCAAGTGAATTCAGCTCCAAATTCAAGCAAGGTGGAGGTGACAATGTGGACTACGGCGCTTTCACCTATTTGATGGCATGGCACAATGTAGTCAAATTACTTGTTCTGTGGTTACCCATGTGATCACCTATTGCGTTAGTCGTTAACTTCTCTTTTAAAAACTCAGAATACTGGGGAAATTTCACAAAGGCTTCTATCTCTTAATTTTGAATGATGTTTGTTGAACTTTGTGGATTAAGCGCCGGGTGTTTTTGCCTCATGGTTCTCATCAAATAATGTCAGCTTAGGAAGTCAAAATTCATGTGACGATGCAATCTAGCATCAAAATATTCAGGTTCAGTACAGGAAACAGTGAGCCTAAATTATTCAACCATTGGATGATAAAAGAACAGACAGACTGAAAAGATCCAAAATGAAACACAGATTCAAGCAAGAACATATATACTAGATAGATAAATAACCAAAAGTCTAATAGAAGAAGACTGATGAGTTTATTCTCAAAATTAGGTAATCCCTCCTTTGAGTTTGTCATCCGTTCACAGTCCACCCCCCATCGACGAAAATGACTTGCCCGGTGATATAAGAAGCACCCGGCATGCATAGGAATGCCGCAAGAGATGCCATTTCCTCTGGCTCACCAATACGCCCCATAGGAATGCGCGACATCATTTTCGTGTTAGCCTCCTCGTCATCCATCAGCTGCAAGAAAAGCATATTGAGTCTTAAACTGGGCTCGAATCGATCTCTTTCAGTACATATATATGTAGCTCATTCTGAATGACTGGAGGACTTACACACTGCGTCATTGGAGTCCTAGTGTACCCAGGCGCAACTGAGTTAGTTCGGATATTGTCTTTCGCCCACTCACAGGCCAAGTTTCTCGTCAGCTGATTCAATGCTCCTAAAACAAAATTTTCTTGTGACGAGATAACAAAAATCTCATCCATACATGTAGTTTTCTTGGATGTACCTTTGGCTGCTGAACAAAGGACAAAATCATCGAGAGCTATTATGCCGGCAACAGAAGAGATGTTTATGATGCTGCCTGCGTCCGCTGACTTGAGAAGAGGGTGGGCAAGTTGGCACAGATGGAACACTGACTCGAAGTTGGTAGCCATGACGAGGGAGTAGTCCTCGGCTGTATTGTCGGCAGCTTTCTTGAGCACAAGTGCCCCCGCGTTATTGATCTAGAGGGAGAGGAGCAACACAACATTATGTTCGATATGTGCATAGATTTGAGAAGAAAGTTCGAAGAATTGACAGATACTTCTTACAAGCATGTTGAGCTTCCCCTGGAATATGGAGGAGACCTTCTCCATTAGTTTCTCTCGTTCAGATCGGGAAGACACATCGCAAACTGATCCCACGACACGAAACTTTGATTTCTCCCACTCTTGCAAGCAGTTGCTAAGTTCTGTTTCGTTTCTGGAACAAGTGTACACTGTAGCCCCAAGCCCGGCAAGTTCTTCAACTATGGCATGCCTGCAATGCACCATGGAAAACAAATTCATGTCACAAAACAAAGATTGATTGCTTAGATGTGGGATGAAAGAAGGATACCCTATTCCTTTGGTTCCTCCAGTGACGAGCGCAGTGGCTCCTTGAAGAGACCATCTCTTCTCTCTGATGCTGGCCATGTCTTCCATGGATAAAACTATTCTTTCACTTTCTGAGCAAACCTCTTCATTCTCCCTTCCACAGGTCTCTATTGCTCTCCATTATGTCTGAAAAAAAATAGTAACAGATAATGCTCTGAAAAAGGAGAGCCAGTAAGCTTTTTGTGTACGAAACAAGCCTCATGAGCTGTGAGCACAACTTTTGGAGCATACAGAACAGGTTGAAGGCTGTTGCGATTTTTTTTTGAGATAACACCATGAGGAAGAACCCTCCCACGTTTCATTAAAAACAACTTAAGGAAACATTTTCAAGAAAAGAGATAAAAACGAATGTTATACAGTCACATAATCTACCCACAAAGAATGGTCTAGCGTTTCATTAAAAAGAACTTAACGAAATATTTTCAAAAAAAAGAGATACAAGCATATGTGATACACTCACATAATCCGCCCCCTCAAGAAAAACAAAAGTTAAATCTAATACACAAGATGACCATAAACTTTACATAAGAAAATCAACAAAGTCCAACTAAGTTTTCTGTATCAGCACAAATAGTTGAGATCTTCGTATCATCATCATCATCGACTTTTCAACGGTCGAGCACAACTCCCTTGTCTGCTGGTGTGGATGAAAATGCATGAGTTATTGGTATATGAACTCCCCTCGAAATTATCAAGTTATGACCTGTCATTACTTGGCTGACGCCAATCTCTTCAGATCCAAAAACCGTCCTGCTTTGGTGCCATGACCCCTTTTAACTGCATCAACAACGAGATAAATTGTGATCCATAAGTATGGTAAAACCCATGTATTCTAAAAACATAATGCATTGAAGAAGCAAGTGTAAGGTCCCCTTTTGACCCTAACCGAGACCAACAAGATAGTCGATACCCTAGTTGACAAAATCCATCATCTTCAGCCTCCCTTCAAACACAAAATGAATGTTAACCCACACCTGATTTTTAACATGTCCAACAGTTCAACAATTTCATCAGACCACATAGCAAAGCACCACGATGTACACCCCACCATGCTCGTTAATGATGGAAAAGAAGGTAGAAAAGTTACATGGTCATGAATAAAAACCCTTGCGAGAAACGGTAACACTTGATCCTAAATTATGGCACCCCCTTGTCGTATTTGCCAACCCTTTTATGGCAAGATTACAGGAGTTAAATCAGGCCAACATGAGTCCCCAAATTATGCCACCTAAAAGGACATATTTGGCCAGACTCATGGCTGGAACAAGTGTCAGCAATTCTACACCAATGATTAAACTCGTCGGATCTGCCGCCCCTTGGCTGGATCTAACAACTCCTACCTGAAACCGACGAACACGTAGGCAGATTTGGCATACCCTTGATTGGATATACCAAGTTTCGCTCAAATCTAATGGCCCCTTATAACCTCTAACGACCATGAGATCAGACCACCCCTCGCTGCTACTGACTGTCAGTTTTCAGACCCTCCTCATTGCAACTTATGGCGACCCCAGCCCCACTGCCCAAGATTAGACATCACATTATTGCAGATGCCAACCACCACCCCTCCCCACTATGTAACGGTCCCAGCTTCTAATAAGCAAGATTAGCTCCACAACAAGTATTTATTCCCAAATCTCTTCTTTGATTCAAAATCTAGAAAATTTCGGCAGCATTTCCTCTGAAATTTTACTTTTTCCATATACAAAAATATCAATTTCGGCTCCAAGGCCTACTTATGTCCATAAAGGATTTCGGCCACACGGCCTACTTATCACACGATATAAAGATCGCACTAACACCATATTTCAACTTTAAAGAAGTTCCCACAACATGCTTATACAATATGTCCCACTACATATTCATCAAGGCATCCATCATCGACATGATACTACCAACATGATCATCATCCTTATATTTACAAACATCCCAAGCATCACAAGTTCAAGTTACAACTATTACAAGAAGAGGGTTACATATGATAGTCGCATCAAGGTACCTATAACTAGGTAATACTGAAATAAAACATACTTATATGCACATAGTGAACAAAAACAACAATTTATGGAAGATATGCCAGCCTGCTCATAACTACTCCAAGCTACAGTATGCCCTTACCTTTATCCAGACCTGAAAGAGGAAAAAAAAATGAAAGGAATGAGCTAGACGGCTCAGCGAGTAAATTTCATAAACACTTTATGAATAATAACATGATATATTACCACAACATACCTTGTGGAGTCCAAGAAAACCTTACATGAATATAGATACCTCCATACCTGATTTAATATTTACAAGTCATAATTGCTAGGCTTTCTTTATGATTACTAAAAGTTCCCTCCAAGTATGTACCAGAGCGAGATCATTACTTGATCCCTCTCAAGAAAGTCTCTATACACATGTTCCTACCTTGCCCAAACCTTGACTATATATTGTCACTTTCCAAACACTTACCGATAACACAATACTTTTATTACTTACTAGGGCACATTCACACATCACCCTAATTATAGGGTACTAATTTCCCCCGTCTTCTCCCACCTACCGGCTCCCGCCCGGCCCCTTCCTCCTAGGAGTGCAACAATGACTCATATATATAGCATAAGAAATAAGCATACATATTCATATAACGTATAAACGTGATTCCCATGACCCCCGTCTTCTTCCACCTACCGGCTCCCGCCCGGCCCCTTCCTCCTTATGGTTGTAAACAAATATGCACTACATTACTCACCGTCTTCCCCCCTCCTACCGGCTCCCGCCCGGCCCCTTCCTCCTCTTAAATGACAAACATAGGAAATCAACATACCAACTATAGTTCCTACCATCCACACACCACACATATTGTATATCAAAACGTACTATTGCAAAAGTTACACAATTATCATGTTTTGATATAGATCACAAAATCAACATATTCACATATAAACCATATACTCCACATGCTATTTTATAAGTAATGCCATAGTATTTCATATAACTATGATTCATGCGGAACGCGTAAGTATCATGATTAGTGACATAATGTTCACAAACATAGGATATAACATAACCACTTATGTCACCACACTCTAATGAAAAGAGAACAAACATGACACCAATCCCATAACAAAGAAAACTAATTTACACATTAACTTACATTATTCATGAATATTTTCCCCAAATTCCTCCTAATTTCATTATGATAATTACTAAATTTAAATTCATGACTTATGTGAGCATAGTGAGTATAAAAATTTACTCACCTAGAAGATGGATTCCCACTTGCTTCTTGTTCAAAATTTTCACTCAACCCTAGCAAGAGACATAGGCAAATTCTTAGTCATGAAATAGATCATAATCATGAGAAGAACTAGTTGAGTGTTATTATACCTTTACCCAACTTTTAACCTCTAGAAGAAAAAGAGTATTTGGAACTAAATTCAGAATTAGGGCTTGATTTTCTCTTGCAAAAACTATCCCCAAATCTGAATTCCTCCTCTTCTCCGGCCAACCAAGTTCCCCCCCAACCAGGCCACGCGCGGCATGGGCGCCGCCCTCGCGCGGCGTGCGCTGTCCCCGCGCGTGCTGCGCGCGGCTGTGGTGGCGCGCGGCTGCTGCCGCCCCCTGGCTTCGGCTGGGGGGTGCAAGAGAGAGAGAGTGTTGTGTGGGTGGAGAGAGAGAGAGTTGAGAGGGAGGAGAGATCTAGGGTTCAGGTGAGGGGAAAATTTGTGTTTACAGAGAAGAGAGAACTCTTCTCAGATCTGAACGTAAGGGATGCATATTTTGCAAAAAGACCCCCAATAACCCAAATTATTAATAAGTCATTACCTCCCCCATGTTGCCACTTGGCCAAATCTATAATCAAACTAATCCTAGCCCTACATCTCACCTCTCCATGCACACCTAACACATCCACTAACTCAAAAATAATAAAAAATTTAATTTACCAATACCTAGTATTTATTTAGGTATACACTAATTTTTGGAAATACTTATTAAATATACCTAAAATTGCAATTATCTAGGATATACTCCCATATACCCTAGTATCATATTTACATTGGCATAAAATACCTACATATAATTTTTTTTTATGTATTCCAATTTATGCCACATATAAAAATATGGAAAAAAATAGCTCATCATAAAAAAAAATAAAACATTAATTCTTTGGTTATCTTTATTACTATTGGTATTCAATTAAGAAAGAGAAATTATAAAATTCCCTTTATAACCGATACTTACTATCATGAGGAAATAATAATTAATAATAATAAAAAAAAATAGGCTGTTACATTTCTACCCCCTTAGGGAAGCTTCGGCCCCGAAGCTCGACGTACCTTGGAAAAGTTCTGGATAGGTAATCCGCATATCCTCCTCTGGTTCCCAGGTAGTCTCTTCGATTTCCTGGCTTCTCCATAATACCTTTACTAACGGAATAGCTTTGTTCCGCAAAACCTTCTCTTTACGGTCCAAGACTTGCACTGGCTCCACCGTACATGATAAATCTTCTTGGAGTTGTAGTGGTGAGTAACTAAGAACATGACTGGGGTCTGGTATGTATTTCCTTAATTGTGACACATGAAATACATTATGCATCTTCTCCATTTCTGGTGGTAATGCTAACCGGTAAGCCAGAGGTCCAATTCTTTCCAATATCTCAAAAGGACCGATGAAACGGGGGTCTAACTTATTTCGTTTACCAACCCGTATCACTCCTTTCATTGGTGATATCTTCAAGAAAACTTTGTCGCCTTCAGCAAACTCCAATGGTCTCCGGCGCCGATCTGCATATGTCTTCTGTCTACTTTGGGCCGCCTTCATCCTCTTCCTAATTATCCGGATCTTTTCTGTTGTTTCTAACACTATATCAGCTCCGAATAATGTTCGGTCTCCCATCTCTTCCCAACAAATCGGAGATCTGCACTTCCTGCCGTACAAGGCTTCAAATGACGGCATTCCAATAGTAGATTGATAACTATTGTTGTATGCAAACTCTGCCAATGGTAGGTATTTTTTTCAATTACCTCCGAAATCCAATACACATGCTCTCAGCATATCCTCAAGTATTTGAATAGTTCTTTCTGATTGTCCGTCGGTTTGCGGATGAGCAGCTGTACTTGGATGTAGTTTAGTGCCCAGAGCCTGGGATAGGCTGATCCATAGTCTTGACTGGAATCGGGGGTCCCTATCTGACACAATAGTCTCAGGTACTCCGTGAATTCTGATTATTTCTCGAAGGTAGATTTGGGCTAATCTGTCCATCGAATAGTTTATTCGAATGGGTAGGAAATGGGCGGACTTTGTGAGTCGGTCAACTATCACCCATATGGCATCATATCCTTGAGGGGATTTGGGAAGTCCTGTAACAAAATCCATAGTAATGTTGCCCCACTTCCATTCAGGGATTTGCAACGATATAAGGAGTCCCAGGGGCTTCTTGTGTTCAGCTTTGACTTGTTAGAATATCAGACATCTTTGTACAAATTTAGCTATGTCCTTCTTCATTCCTTCCCACCAAAAATTTGATCGTAGATCTTGATACATCTTGGTTGCTCCAGGATGTGCGGTGTAAGGAGTGCAATGTGCTTCAGTCATAATTCGCTCTTTGAGCTTAAAATCTGAAGGTATATAGATTCGGCCTCCTTTTCTTAGCAAGTCCTTAACAATGGAAAAATCTTGAGTTTCACCCCTTTGCACTCTTTCCACAATTCTAATTACTTGATCATCTTTTAGTTGAGCTTCTTTTATCTCTTTGTGGAGGTCAAAATCAATGCTAACTTGATTTACCTGCACCACCCCTTCTCGAGTTCCCTTTACCCAGATCTCTAATTGCATCCGCTCTATGTCTTTTAATAGGTCATCCCGTTGTGTTAGTAACACTGCTACGGATCCTCCAGACTTCCTACTAAGGGCATCTGCCACAACATTGACCTTCCCGGGGTGGTGATGAATAGCCAAGTCGTAGTCTTTCATTAACTCCAACCATCTTCTTTGTCGCATATTCAGCTCCTTTTGGGTAAAGATATACTTTAGACTCTTATGGTCTGTGTATATATCACATGAGACTCCATAAAGGTAGTGTCACCATATTTTCAAGGCAAAGATGACTGCGGCTAGCTCAAGATCATGTGTAGGATAATTCTTCTCATGGTTCCTTAGTTGTCTAGAAGCATATGCAATTACCCTGCCATGCTGCATCAACACACACCCTAACCCTGACTTCGACGCATCACTGTAAATAACATAGCCTTCAGTTCGAGTGGGCATGGCTAGGACTGGGGCCGATGTTAGTTTATCCTTTAACTCTTAAAAACTTCTTTCCTGACTATCTCCCCAATGGAATTTGAGTCCCTTCTTGGTTAATTGTGATAAGGATGCTGCTATTTTGGAGAATCCCTCCACAAATCTCCGGTAATACCCAGCCAGTCCCAGAAAACTTCGCACTTCGGTGACATTGGTAGGTCGAGGCCATTCTTTAATCGCTTCGATCTTCGCAGGATCCACTGATATTCCTTCCTTACTTATGATGTGACCCAAGAATCCAACTTTATCCAGCCAGAATTCACACTTTTTAAGTTTTGCATAGAGTTGGTTCTCTCTCAATAATTGTAAAACTACCCTTAAATGACTTTCGTGCTCTTCTTTGCTTTTAGAGTAGATTAGAATGTCATCTATAAAGACCACCACAAATTGATCTAGGTATGGTTGGAAGATCCTATTCATCAGATCCATAAATGCTGCTGGAGCGTTGGTCAAACCAAATGGCATCACTAAAAACTCATAGTGACCATATCTAGTCCGAAAGGCTGTCTTAGAAACATCCTCCGGCTTAATTTTTAATTGATGGTATCCAGATCTCAGATCTATTTTGGAAAATGTACTGGCACCCTGAAGTTGGTCAAAAAGGTCATCAATTCTTGGCAGTGGATACCTATTCTTGATAGTGACCTTGTTCAATTCACGATAGTCTATACACAGCCTCATGCTCCCATCTTTCTTCTTAACAAATAACACAGGAGCACCCCAAGGTGATACACTCGGCCGAATAAATCCCAGACTTAGTAACTCTTGTAGCTGATCCTTTAATTCTTTCATTTCTGCGGGCGCCATCCTATAGGGTGCCTTGGATATGGGACTTGTCCCTGGTAGAAGATTAATGGAAAAATCTACTTCCCTATCTGGGGACAAACCGGGTAGATCCTCCAGAAATATATCAGGGTATTCCTTCACAACTTCAATGTTTTCAACTTTCATTATCTTGTCTTCACTAATAACAGTTGCCAGGAATCCTTGACACCCTTACCTTAATAGCTTAGTGGCCTTCAAGGCTGAAATAATTGGAGTGCAAATTTTATCCTTCACCCCTTCATAGACTCTTTCTGGAGCTCCTTCTAACTTAAAGATTATTCTCTTCTGGTGACAATCTACATGAGCTCGATATGTTGACAACCAATCCATTCCCAGGATGATGTCAAATTCCATCTCTCCTAATTTGATCAAGTCTGCATGTGTATTCACTTCTCCTAAAATGATTTCACATTCCTTATAGTATTCACTAGTGGTCACACTCGCGCCTACTGGGGTTGACACCACTAGTTGATAGTTCATAGGTTCAGATTCCTTGTTAATTATTGCAGCAAATGATGAAGAATAAATGAGTGGGTAGCACCGTGGTCAAATAATACTCGAGCAATATTTTTAGATACACAGACGGTACCTTCCACCACTGCATTGGATGCTCTAGCTTCCTGAGGAGTTATTGCGTTCATTCTTCCTTGAGCTCTGGGTTGTTGTACCGATGCTTGCGTCATGGCTGAGCGAGTCCTGTTGACAGGTTGCCGAAAGGCGGTAGCTTGTCCTCCTGCTGTTGGGGCAATGCCTATGGTCGGTCTCCCTGTTCCCCTACTAGCTCCTGGATATCCATGCAGGGTTGGGCAGTCTCTCCTCATATGACCCATTTTGCTACAAGCAAAATATTGCTTACCAACAGAGCAACTGCCAGTGTGACTTCGATTGCACCTGGGACACCATTGGCTTCCCGCAAAGTTGGAGCGTGGAGAGGACATTGGTAACTCTGAATGGGAAAATCCCCTATTCTTGGGCCACGAGTTCCCCCTGGTCCCTTGGGCGGGCATAAAGGAAGATCCGGTACCTTTGTCGGACCTCACCGGATGAGTTCCAAAGTTTGGCGCATTAGCATACCAGGGGCGCTTCATAAAAGGCAGTTCCCTGGTCCTTGCCTCCTGGCTCTCCTGCATGTCTCTTTCAATTTCTAGGGCCTTCTCTACAGCTTGGCTATAGATCTGTAATTGAAAAGGAATCAGTTTACTCCTGATTTCAGGCCTCAAGCCTCTAACAAATCTTTTTGCTCTATCTTCCTCTTCGGACACCAATTTCTCCGCATATCTAGACAGTTGGGTGAATTTGGCTTCATATTGACTCACAGTCAAATGGTCCTGCTTTAGGTCTTGAAATTCCATTGCGAGTCTGTCCTTCACCACTCCCGGTATATATTTTTCATTGAACTTTTTAACTAAAAAGTTCTAAGAGATTTCTTTCCCCATGGTCTTAGCCCCTCCTTTAATCATCTCCCACCAGCGCTCAGCTTCTCCTTGGAACATAAAGGAGGTGAAAGATACCAGTTGATTTTCCGTGCACTCCATAACATCAAGTATTTTCTCAATCTGACGGAGCCATTCTTCAGCTTGTATCGGATCAATTCCCCCTTTAAAAGCTAGTGGGTTTAACTTTTGAAATTGTTCAAGGGCTCTACGAGGGTTATTAACATTTGCTAGCTGCAATAGCCAATCCGATATTCTGTCTGAAATTCTCCGATTGGCATTAGATTGTTCACTTAGGAATTCTCGACTTGTCGGGGGATGGACGCTCCCGATTGCGCTGTGCAATAGGACGTCGCCCTCCGAGTTGGCATCGGGTGGAGAAAAATTTAAGTCCATTTAATACCTAGAAGAATAGTCAAACTTAATCAATGGCAACTAAATAACAACAAGTAGAATAGTTTAAAAACAAAACACTGATTTCATTTATGCACAAAATGTTTTCATGGCAACATTTACATTAGCATGACTACATTCTTTCAAAACATACAAATGCAGTCATAAAGAGATACATTGTTCACACATATAGCTATTGACAACCACTTTCTTCACCCAAAAAATATATATATATATATCTACTTATATGAGTCAACATTCATTTTCTCCAAAAACAAAAAAAAAATGCCACCCATCTAGACTTCTATCATGGGTTATGTTAGAACCCGAGGAGCTTTCCTCCCTGTCGTCTCTTCCAGATTCATCTTCCTCAATGTCTTCCTCTTCTTCAGGGTCTTCTTCTTCTTCTTGATTTAACTCCTCAGGATCATCCTCTTCTGGATCTACTTCTTCAGGATCCTCTTCTTCTTCCTCCAGAACAGTATCATATTCGCATCTCCAATTCTCATGATCATCGTAAAGATCCATGTCTTCTACCCAGCTGGAGTCCCACCAAATACCTCCAAAGAAAATCCTTCATTCAGGATTCATCTCATTGTTAGGCAGGACTCCCAGGTCCACAGTTGTTGGTGCATTCCTTATGGCACTTTCTGCCTCATTGATTTCATCTTTATTATCTTATTCTAAGCGAACCCCTGTATCTTTACTGTCTGGGGGACCTTTCAGAATGATAGCTGGATTGGTCTCATCGGACTCAAAATCCCAATCCATGTGGTCCGCAATCCAACTCAAACTTTCCGACCCTGGACTGTCGGATGACGATCCTGTCATCTCAGAATCTCCCACCTGTAGAAGTAAGAGATTTACATTAGACGATTTGTCTTCCAATTCTCCCCAAAATAATAATTTGCATGAATATATAACAAGACATGATAGAAAATCATCACTTCTTTAACCATACCGATCTTTCATAATTTTCCATTGGGTGGAACTACCTTGCCAATAGGTTTAACCCTGTCTTGTGTGATATTTTGATTGCTCTCTCTTTTCCAGTGTCCCATATCACTGAAATTCCATACAGAAGGGCCCGCACCCTTTGCAAGATCCATTTGAATTAAGGTATGCGGGTACCCAAATTCAAACGTAGAGAACAATTAAATATCATACCTTTCAGGGTCAAAATACCCTAAGATTCTACTATCACTTCTATACCCCTTTATCTAACTTACCCAAACATACATACAGATTTCACATGCTTACCTAGCCAGTCTTGTATGCTACATCTATCTAGGCTAACCTTGCCTAAACCATGCTCTGATACCAACTGTAATGGTCCCAGCTACTAATAAGCAAGATTAGCTCCACAACAAGTATTTATTCCCAAATCTCTTCTTTGATTCAAAATCTAGAAAATTTCGGCAGCATTTCCTCTGAAATTTTACTTTTTCCAAATACAAAAATATCAATTTCGGCTCCAAGACCTACTTATGTCCATAAAGGATTTCGGCCACATGGCCTACTTATCACACGATATAAAGATCGCACTAACACCATATTTCAACTTTAAAGAAGTTCCCACAACATGCTTATACAATATGTCCCACTACATATTCATCAAGGCATCCATCATCGACATGATACTACCAACATGATCATCATCCTTATATTTATAAACATCCCAAGCATCACAAGTTCAAGTTACAACTATTACAAGAAGAGGGTTACATATGATAGTCGCATCAAGGTACCTATAACTAGGTAATACTGGAATAAAACATACTTATATGCACATAGTGAACAAAAACAACAATTTATGGAAGATATGCCAGCCTGCTCATAACTACTCCAAGCTACAGTATGCCCTTACCTTTATCCAGACCTGAAAGAGGAAAAAAAATGAAAGGAATGAGCTCGACGGCTCAGCGAGTAAATTTCATAAACACTTTATGAATAATAACATGATATATTACCACAACATACCTTGTGGAGTCCAAGGAAACCTTACATGAATATAGATACCTCCATACCCGATTTAATATTTACAAGTCATAATTGCTAGGCTTTCTTTATGATTACTAAAAGTTCCCTCCAAGTATGTACCAGAGCGAGATCATTACTTGATCCCTCTCAAGAAAGTCTCTATACACATGTTCCTACCTTGCCCAAACCTTGACTATATATTGTCACTTTCCAAACACTTACCGATAACACAATACTTCTATTACTTACTAGGGCACATTCACACATCACCCTAATTATAGGGTACTAATTTCCCCCGTCTTCTCCCACCTACCGGCTCCCGCCCGGCCCCTTCCTCCTAGGAGTGCAACAATGACTCATATATATAGCATAAGAAATAAGCATACATATTCATATAACGTATAAACGTGATTCCCATGACCCCCGTCTTCTTCCACCTACCGGCTCCTGCCCGGCCCCTTCCTCCTTATGGTTGTAAACAAATATGCACTACATTACTCATCGTCTTCCCCCTCCTACCGGCTCCCGCCCGGCCCCTTCCTCCTCTTAAATGACAAACAAGAAATCAACATACCAACGTATAGTTCCTACCATCCACACACCACACATATTGTATATCAAAACGTACTATTGCAAAAGTTACACAATTATCATGTTTTGATATAGATCACAAAATCAACATATTCACATATAACCATATACTCCACATGCTATTTTATAAGTAATGCCATAGTATTTCATATAACTATGATTCATGCGGAACGCGTAAGTATCATGATTAGTGACATAATGTTCACAAACATAGGATATAACATAACCACTTATGTCACCACACTCTAATGAAAAGAGAACAAACATGACACCAATCCTATAACAAAGAAAACTAATTTACACATTAACTTACATTATTCATGAATATTTTCCCCAAATTCCTCCTAATTTCATTATGATAATTACTAAATTTAAATTCATGACTTATGTGAGCATAGTGAGTATAAAAATTTACTCACCTAGAAGATGGATTCCCACTTGCTTCTTGTTCAAACTTTTCACTCAACCCTAGCAAGAGACATAGGCAAATTCTTAGTCATGAAATAGATCATAATCATGAGAAGAACTAGTTGAGTGTTATTATACCTTTACCCAACTTTTAACCTCTAGAAGAAAAAGAGTATTTGGAACTAAATTCAGAATTAGGGCTTGATTTTCCCTTGCAAAAACTATCCCCAAATCTGAATTCCTCATCTTCTCCGGCCAACCAAGTTCCCCCCCCAACCAGGCCACGCGCGGCCGTGCGCCGCCCCCGCGCGGCCGTGCGCCGCCCCCGCGCGTGCTGCGCTGTAATACCCCGTCCTCAGAATACGTACTCAGATGCTATCCTGAATCTTTCTACGCTGTATTATGTTTATTTATTATTTTGGAAGTACTACATGATTTCATCTTTCTGGTAATCAGGTTAGGTCAAATGTAGTTTTAAACACTGTTTCCCAAGATTTTATATTTTTCATGATTTTTCCTGAATTATTTTATAAATACCCTAAATCGGGATTAAGCAGCACCGTTAGTTATTCCCGGATTTTTAATTTACAACTGAGGTCAAATTTTACGAAACCATTTTCACGTATCTTCTTAGAATATTATTTCCTATCTTAATTCATTTTTTGGGAATTTCCAAAATTTATTAGATTTCTGTCAAAACTGGCGTCGACCGACATCGACGGCCGATTCCAGGATTTTTAATTTTCAAACGGTAAATAATTTCTTAAAACGAATTTCACCAGGAGTCTTAGTATAATATTATCGATTTTTGTGAATTTCTGCGGGTCGTTCCGAGATACTTGATTTCGGGACGATTTCGGTATTTTCCCGAAAGTTTTCCGCATCCGCGACTCAATCCCGGGAATCCGACTTTTTCAACAATTTCACTTTTGAGATCAAGAAAATATCTTTCCTTTGAATTTCTTTTCCTTTTCTCATTTTCTTTCTTTCCTTTTCCTTCCACCACAAGCCACAAACATTCTCCAACCTTCCACCACCTTCTTCCACCACAAATATCTCCACTACAAACAAATTCCAATTTCTCTTCCCTCCCCATGGCCGGCCAAGAGTGGCCAAGAGAAACACCTCACTCCCCATTTTACAAAAACCCCCTCTCTTTTACATTTTTGGCATCTCCTTCACAAATTCAAAACCTATATAAACTCTTCCTTCTCCTTCCTCCTTCATTTTCACTTCACTTCACCAAAGCCTTAGCCTCCACCAAGAGAAGCCTTCACCCTCACCAATTCCTCCTTCATCTCCACCACAACCACAACCACTACAACCTCCTACCTTCATCCTCTTCCTCCTTCAACTCCATTAAACCTACCACAAACTCCAAACCACCACCAAAACCTTCACCTTCTCCAAACAACAACCATCACCCCATCATCTCCTTGTGGCCGGCCACCCCCCTTTTTGGATTGGGGGCCGTGCTCCTCTTCATCATCGGCAAGGCTAAGGCCGGTACCCTCCTTTTGGATTGGGGCCGAGCTTTCTTCGTCGGTAATATCACTGTAGATCTTTCCGGTAATCGTTCGCGATTATTCCGGTGATCGATTTAGTGATATTCGGCGACAAAGATCATTTCGGACGCATAAAGCTTCAAGTATCGGTTTTAGGCGAGTAACTTTACTCGCCAAGACATGGACTTGTAAACTCATTTTTTATTATTGTATTTTATGTAGTGCGGTGTGGCTGTACTGTTAGACGCGGAGTTACCTCCTGCGTCTAGGCATTTCCTTAACGCGGCCTTCGCGTTATTGTATCGATGCGACGCAAAGCTAAAGCTCGCGTCTGTGTTCTATTTATATTGGCATGACGCGGAGTTATACTCACGTCCGCGTTCTCCTCATGCCCTGATTTAAACGCAGGTCACGAGCCTCGCGTTTTGATACCTTCGTGACGCGATCCCCGCGTCTGAGAGCCCCGCGTCTGCTACTTTCGCGTCTGCTATGCCCATGTCGATGTTCTTCTTGCATTAACGCGACGCAGAACCCATGTCCGCGTCCGCGTTCACCTCGCGTCCTGACTTGAACGCAGACCTCGCGTTTGCGGCACCTTTGCGATGCGAACCCCGCGTCTGCTATTTTCGCGTCTGCTACTCCCAGATGAATATCACCTCTTGTCATGCTATCTCTTGACACCAGGCATGATACACTTGACTCTTATAATTATCACGATAATGGGAATGATAACCGGACATCATGCTTTACCAACTTGATTTACATGATAGTACGAATTGTACTCCTAATACTCCTGACTTGCTCCTGTTCATTCTCAAAATCTGATAATTATCTAAAGAACTCATAAAATGAGACAACTTACATCGGGTCGGGGGGAAACATGCGGCTATCAATATATGTTCGTGTTTCAGTGGTATTAGGTATGTTGTGCAACTAAATATCCGGTCTGACCTGTGGGCCTCCAGGCGACCGAGGGGAGTGCTGGCTCCCTCCTCCTGATACTATCATAATAAAGGGCATACATAAGACCCTCCTGTTAGCCTTGCGGCTGGTTCCGTTACCAAGCAACGGAACAATCCTGGGCCGTGGTCCCGGGTATGTACGGGACCCACTGTAAACATAGTTCGTTGATACCCCCGCTAGTTTCTAATAACAACCTTGCTTTACTCTGATATGGATCTATGTGTGCTGGGACGCTAGTCCACATAGCTAGATATCAGTGTAAGACAAGTAATAATAATAAAAGACGCCAACTATTGATCTGTTGTATGCGCTTGAGTTACGGTGACATGAGGTAAAGGTATATAAATGAGGGTTTCCTTATTTGGATTATTCCCTCGAGGTACTAGTCTCATGAGGACGTAACCTAAGCTAGTACAATGTCTTTCCAACTTTAACTCGTTATGTTTCTTTTACCTGCTGGCTGATTATTGATAATACTGTACCAACTCTCATACTCTTATTTCTTATGCCACTCGTCTGTAACCTGATCATTTGTTTGGGAGGTCCTGACTCCCTTGAATTTGTATGTTCAGGTTCCGGAGCTTGGATTGAAGTGGAGCCGTCCACAGAAGATCAAGCTTTCCTTGTAGAACAGGCCGACTAGTTTCAGTTTCTTTGGTATCAGTCTTTCTTTCTAGCTCGCGGGATCTTCCTCCAGCTCGTGAGCATCTTGTGTTCATATTGTAAATAGTACTTTTGGACTTGGCTGTGATATAAGATACATGTATTATGTAATAGTATATCACACCCTATGATAACTTTGTAACTTGTACTTCTCATGTTGGCATATAAATGAATACTACGCTTGGCGTACTCTGATTCTTGCTTGTACTAATGCTTAACATATATACGTGTGGGTATTTCTGACCTGCGTATATAAGTCGCAGTGACGTCCCCGTACCCGTGGGATCAGGGCGTTACATGCGCGCGGCTGTGGTGGCGCGCGGCTGCTGCCGCCCCCTGGCTTCGGCTGGGGGGTAAGAGAGAGAGAGAGTGTTGTGTGGGTGGAGAGAGAGAGAGTGTTGTGCGGGTGGAGAGAGAGAGAGTTGAGAGGGAGGAGAGATCTAGGGTTCAGGTGAGGGAAAAATTTGTGTTTACAGAGAAGAGAGAACTCTTCTCAGATCTGAACGTAAGGGATGCATATTTTGCAAAAAGACCCCCAATAACCCAAATTATTAATAAGTCAATACCTCCCCCATGTTGCCACTTGGCCAAATCTAGAATCAAACTAATCCTAGCCCTACATCTCACCTCTCCATGCACACCGAACACATCCACTAACTCAAAAATAATAAAAAATTTAATTACCAATACCTAGTATTTATTTAGGTATACACTAATTTTTGAAATACTTATTAAGTATACCTAAAATTGCAATTATCTAGGATATTCTCCCATATACCCTAGTATCATATTTACATTGGCATAAAATACCTACATATAATTTTTTTTTATGTATTCCAATTTATGCCACATATAAAAATATGGAAAAAAAATAGCTCATCATAAAAAAAATAAAACATTAATTCTTTGGTTATCTTTATTACTATTGGTATTCAATTAAGAAAGAGAAATTATAAAATTCCCTTTATAACCGATACTTACTATCATGAGGAAATAATAATTAATAATAATAAAAAAATAGGTTGTTACACACTACAACCATCGGTGACCCCCACCCCCCCCGCACCCTGCCTAGGTCCTGTCACTGGGGATAGGCAAAAGGCAAAAGCTGCTCGTGTCAGTCATCCCCGTTGGCAGAGGAACAACATGGTTGTTACTCAGGAGCGGGGGTCCCCTTGCCGCTTTTCGAAGCCCCATCAAGCGATAGAGCCGACGGAGACCCCTCTTCCATCAGCAGAGGTGAAGTCTCCGACGCAGGGCTGTGAGACACGGTGATCTGGCCACCGCCACTTAGATCTGCCACCCTTGACCAGATCTAAAAAAACTCGACTAAATCTGGCCAACCTTGACCGGATTTGATGGATCAAGGCCAGATCCAGCCAACTCCATGTCGAGACACGCCCTAGAGCTCCCGCCAACAACAACCAGCGTCTCGAACTGGAGGCAAGATCTGAACCACTAAAAGAAGAGAAGGAGAGAGCTTTTGGATCTATCGGAGAGGGAGGGGAGGGGATCAGGTCAGCGTCCTCCTCCCCGAAATTTGTTTACTAGGGTTTGATCTAGAGAGAGGAAAGGGGATGTTAGCCGAGACGGTCAGCCTCCTCCTCCCCCAAATCAGCTTATTGTGATCTTTTTGTCTTTGTTATTTCTTCTTTTATGTGAAGGCTATTGTAAAATTGCACATTCCAGCCATAAGGTGTATATATATATATATATATATATATATATATATATATATATATATATTATATATATATATATATATATATATATATATATATATATATATATATATATATATATAGAGTAAACAGGCGCTAGCTTTTTGAAATTGAAGAGCTATACAAATTCTGTAAGCATGCGCAAGAGCAATACAAATTCAATTGGTCCCATAAATTTTATTAGGAGGATTGCTTTTTTTTGATGTATTATTAAGAAGATTGTTACATCATCTAAGATGACACACACACACCCCCTTTTGGAAGCACCACTAAGTAGATGATACTACGTTCTTCCCATTAGAATTCAAACATCTTGTTCAAAAAGGCAAGGAGCCCCTGTTAGTCTCATATTAAGTGGCCCACTAACCTTTATTAATTAATTGGATTCCATAATTATGGCTAACTGATATTTAATGTATGCCCAAATATAATGGTTACATTTATATAAGTTTATAATCATATGAGATATAAAGGGCCATGATGGGTGATTTTATCTCATTGGGTTATTTGCAAATGTAGACCCTCTTCTCTCCTCTTGAAAAGAAAACAACCGCCTTTTTAGGAAATCCATCACTTTACAGTTTGTGGGTTTTGTGAAAAGAAAAGGAGACAGAGAGAAGAAAGGGTTTGCAGATTAGGGTTTGCAAGAATCAAAAGAAAGGGACTGAGATCATTAACAATCGTTCTTCATCATCCTCTTGATATGGCTTCAGGTATGTATTAATTTATGTATTTATTCTTGGGATGTATATAGATTCTAGATCCATGATAGATGATTTTGTTATCATGAAATTTCTTTGAGTATTTTAATGTCTAACATTTGGTATCAGAGCTTTGTTGTGAATCTATGCATCTCAGAATTAAGATTATGGACAATTTAGGTTTTGCCATGATTAATTATTTCAAGATGGAAAAAAAATTAGGTTTTGTAAATATTGATCATTCCATGTAGAATTTTAAAGAGGATTTAGTAGATTTCCTTCACTAATTCTATTAATATTCCTCTAATTGTGTAATCACTTGGACCTGAATTAATTATTGGTTGAATTACGAACCCTAATTTTCCCATGATAAGGCTTCAGTCGATAAACAGTTACAAGTGTTCTGTTTCGTCGACTGTTAGTCGACTTGCCCGAACCACTAGTCGACTAGGTATCCTTCCAGAATATTAATGACTCTCTGTTTTTACTGTTTAGTCGACTTGACATTTTGATTAGTCGACTAATAATTAGTATAGTCGACTAACCCCTTTCCCAAGTCGACTAACAGGTTGACCCGAGAGTTATGTGGTTCTCTGTTTCTCTGTCAGTCGACTAACCTTCCTACAGAAGTCGACTTGATCATTTTAGTAGTCGACTAATAATTTATATAGTCGACTAATCCATTGACCCTAGTCGACTGGGACTTACTTTATAGTCGACTTTACTTGGCCCTTGTCGACTAGGCTTACCTTGACCAGTCGACTAATGTTTGTTTAATTCAATCATAAATGTATGTTACACATTTAATGTTATGGTGTTAATATTGATTGATATTGGTCAAGTGACAACATTGGAGTATTATAGAATAACTCAAATAAAGGATTAGAGAATATTATTGGTTAGTTTTATATTCATACGGTTTATTGATTTAGTAGTTGCCAAAGTGACCTACATTAGTAAACCTTATGAATATACAACTATATAAAAGATTTGTCAATAAGGGTGACATTAAAGTCAATAATATTCTCGGTGGCGGTTCTAGTTAGGAGATTGGGACTTGCCCAAAGGAAAATCTCTTTCAAATAATTACGAACCGGGTAGGGTAGTGTAATTTATGCAACTCAGTGGTGTAGAATTGGATACCCAAGGTAACATGATTTACTGTCTAGGTGGCATAAATTATATTAGACCTACATAGGTGATAAAAGGTCTCACCTGTAGAGTGAACACTGGATATGCTTAGGTTTCGCCCAAAGGAGAAATCAAAGTGATATCAATAGTTCATCTTCATAAAATTTAATGTTTTTGTATTGATTCGAAGCCTTAATGTGAGCATTGTCCTATTTTGTTTCAGTGAACGTTCCCACTTCCCTTCACTCTCATGCATCTAGCATTCCAGCCCTGAATGGTACAAACTTCTCTGAATGGTTTGAACATATCCAATTAACACTGGGAATGAAAGTAGATGAATCATTCTTGGTACAGTTCATCCTCAACTCACTTCCTCCTCAATTCGGACCATTCATGATTCACTATAATACTCATAAGGATAAGTGAAATCTGAATGAGCTGACTAATATGTGTATTCAAGAGGAAGTGAGACTGAGGCAAGAAGGACATCACTCGGTGTTAGCAGTAACTCAAGGAGCCATACATAAGAAGGGAAAGTATGGAAGAGGTAAGAGGTTTCCACCAAAGAAAGGAAATGAACCTGGGGAAAGTAGCCAGGGTCATGGAAAGAGTTTCACTGTCAAATGCTACTTTTGTGGCAGAAAAGGACATGTGAAGAAGGATTGCAATAAGAGAAAGGTTTGGTTCAAAAAGAAAGGTATGAATCTTTCTTTTGTATGTTATGAATCAAATCTTGCTGAAGTTTCTTCTAATACTTGGTGGATTGACTCTGGAGCCACAACTCACATAACTAATTCAATGCAGGGATTCCTTACATCCAGGAAACCGAAGGAAAGTGAAAAATTTGTCTTTATGGGGAACCGTCTCAAAGTGGAGGTCGAGACTGTTGGAACTTATCGCCTACTCTTAGAGACGGGTCATCAGATAGATCTTATAGACACTTTTTATGTACCTTCGATTTCTAGGAATTTAATGTCTTTATCCAAATTAGATGTTGCTGGATATTCAGTTTTATTTAGTTGTGGAAAACTCAATTTGATGTTTAATTCATTTTCGGTTGGACATGAAATTTTATGTGATGGTTTATATAAAATTTCCTTGAATTATGAGTTTGCACAATCTCTTTTAACCCTGCATTCGAATGTTGGTTCTAAACGTGGCTTAATTGATGAAAAATCTTCTATCTTGTGGCATAGACAACTGGGGCATATCTCCAGAGATAGAATTGAAAGATTAATGAAGAATGGGATTTTGGATAACCTAGACTTTACTGATTTTGGATTGTGTGTGGATTGCATAAAAGGAAAGCAAACCAAACACACCAAAAAAGGTGCCACAAGAAGCAAAGAGCTTCTTGAGATTATTCATACAGACATTTGCGGACCACTCTCTATTCCATGTTTTACGGGAGAGAGATACTTTATTACCTTTATAGACGATCTGTCTCGTTATGGTTATGTATATCTAATTCATGAAAAGTTTCAGGCTGTTGACATCCTTGAGGTGTTCATTACAGAAGTCGAGAGACAATTAGATAGAAAAGTTAAAATCATGAGATCAGATCGAGGTGGTGAGTATTATGGAAAATACTATGAGTCAGGACAAAATCCTGGCCCATTTGCCAAATTTCTAGAAAAGCATGGCATTTGTGCTCAATACACAATGCCAGGTACGTCTCAGCAGAATGGAGTTGCTGAAAGGCGAAACCGGACACTTATGGATATGGTTAGGAGCATGATGAGCTTCTCTAATGTACCTAATTCATTGTGGAATGAAACCTTAAAGACTGCTATGTATATCTTGAACAGGGTTCCTAGTAAGGCAGTCTCAACAACTCCTTCGAGCTGTGAACTGGTAGGAAACCTAGTTTAAGACATTTACATGTTTGGGGTTGTCCAGCAGAGGCTAGAATATATAATCCACATGAAAAGAAATTAAACTCCAGGACTATATCTGGATATTTCATTGGTTATCCAGATAAGTCTAAAGGGTACAAATTCTATTGTCCTAACCATAGTACCAGAATTGTTGAAACTGGTAATGCCAGATTCCTTGAGAATGGCGAAATTAGTGGGAGTGATGAACCAAGAAAGGTGGATCTTGAGGTGATAAGGGTAAATATCCCAATACCCTTACCTTCAAAAGAAATTGTTGTCCCTCAGCTTGATCATCAAGCTGAGTCACCAGAACAACATAATGATAATGGTTCACCTCTTCATGAGGATATCGCCATTGAAAATGTTGTAGAACCACCACAACCGGCAGCTTTGAGGAGATCTCAAAGGGAAAGAAGATCTGCCATTTCAGATGATTATGTGGTGTATCTACAGGAATCTGATTTCGATATTGGGATTAATAAAGATCCAGTTTCATTTTCACAAGCCATTGAAAGTAATGATTCTAGCAAATGGATTGATGCTATGAATGATGAGTTGAAATCTATGGACCAAAACAAAGTCTGGGATCTCGTCGAATTGCCTAGTAACTGTAAGAAAGTCGGGTGTAAATGGGTCTTTAAGACCAAGCGCGACTCCAAAGGCAATATCGAACGATATAAAGCCAGACTTGTGGTTAAAGGTTTCACTCAGAAAGAAGGCATTGATTTTAAAGAAACCTTCTCTCCAGTATCAAAGAAGGATTCTTTTAGAATCATCATGGCCCTTGTAGCTCATTATGACTTAGAGTTACATCAAATGGATGTGAAAACAGCTTTTCTGAATGGAAATTTGGATGAGAAAATATACATGGAGCAACCTGAAGGGTTCGCAAAGAAAGGAAAAGAACACTTGGCTTGCAAATTAAAGAAATCCATATACGGACTAAAACAAGTTTCCAGGCAATGGTATATAACGTTCAATGATACCATTACCTCATTCGGATTTAAAGAGAACACTGTTGATCAGTGTATATATTTGAAGATCAGTGGGAGCAAGTTTATCTTTTTGGTTCTGTATGTGGATGATATTTTGTTAGCCAGTAGTGATGTTGGTTTACTGTATGAAACCAAAGACTATCTTACCAAGAACTTTAAGATGGTTGATATGGGTGAGGCAGTTTATGTCATTGGCATAGAGATCTTCATGGATAGATCTCGAGGATTGTTAGGACTGTCTCAGAAAGGTTATATCAATCGAGTCTTGAAAAGATTCCACATGAAACTTTGCTCAGCCAGTTGTACACCCATCATGAAGGGTGACAAATTAAGTGGGAGTCAGTGTCCAAGAAATGACTTAGAAAAGGAACAAATGCAGAAAGTTCCTTATGCGTCAGCAGTTGGGAGCTTGATGTATGCACATGCTTGTACCAGGCCAGATATCAGCTTTGCTGTTGGAATGTTAGGAAGATACCAGAGTAATCCAGGAATGGAGCATTGGAAATTGGCAAAGAAAGTGATGCGGTATCTTCAAGGGACGAAGGATTATATGCTCACATATAGGAGATCAGATCAGTTGGAAGTGATCGGTTATTCGGATTCAGATTTTGCTGGTTGCCCAGATAGCAGAAAGTCTACCTCAGGCTTTATATTCATGCTAGCTGGTGGGGCAATCTCGTGGAAAAGCGTAAAGCAGTCTATCACTGCTTCATCCACGATGGAGGCTGAGTTCATAGCATGTTTCGAGGCCACGAATCATGCATTATGGTTACGCAATTTCATTTCAGCTCTTGGTGTAGTTGATTCTATTGCCAGGCCGCTGAAGATATTTTGTGATAATACAGCAGCCGTTTTCTTCTCTAAGAATGGTAAGTACTCTAGTGGTTCCAGACACATGGAACTTAAGTACTTAGTCGTTAGAGAAAGAGTTGAGAAACAACGAGTGTCAATTGAGAATATAAGTACCACTCTAATGGTTGCTGATCCATTGACCAAGAGATTACCTCCAAAGACATTCAAAGAACATGTTATTAGAATGGGTCTTTTGAGTAATCTGTAATGTATGTTTTGGTGCTTATGTAATTGACACTATTGCGCAATAAAAGTTTGTTTCTATATTTCCTGTTATCCAACTGTGTGTGCACATATTATGTATGGATGTTTGTTAAACAGGAAAAGTCTTGACAAGACAAATTACAGGGGTCGTTTTGGTTATAGACTCTATTAGTGAGGGTTATCAATGTTGTGGTACGTAGAAGGGAGCATGACATAGATGTTGTATAACCGCTATGACTCACATTGGTGGTCCAAACTAATTGCAGTATTACAGTATATCATTATTTGGGCTTATCAGTTATTATTTTTAAATTCGTGATCACGTGTCAAAGTTTTTCAGTATGGAATCCAATGGAGTCAAAATGTTTTTAAAATGAGTTTTTCTTTTTATTTGTTTTCTAAGGTTGTACTGTAATCGGCTAGTGGTCCAAGTGGGAGAATGTTAGTCTCATATTAAGTGGCCCACTAACCTTTTATTAATTAATTGGATTCCATAATTATGGCTAACTGATATTTAATGTATGCCCAAATATAATGGTTACATTTATATAAGTTTATAATCATATGAGATATAAAGGGCCATGATGGGTGGTTTTATCTCATTGGGTTATTTGCAAATGTAGACCCTCTTCTCTCCTCTTGAAAAGAAAACAACCCCCCTTTTTTAGGAAATCTATCACTTTACAGTTTGTGGGTTTTGTGAAAAGAAAAGGAGACAGAGAGAAGAAAGGGTTTGCAGATTAGGGTTTGCAAGAATCAAAGGAAAGGGACTGAGATCATTAACAATCGTTCTTCATCATCCTCTTGATATGGCTTCAGGTATGTATTAATTTATGTATTTATTCTTGGGATGTATATAGATTCTAGATCCATGATAGATGATTTTGTTATCATGAAATTTCTTTGAGTATTTTAATGTCTAACAGCCCCTTCAACATTCATTTCATCAATCAACCTACATGCAATGATAAGTTACTTCTTTCACTCAATGAGCCTTATTTGAGTTTGTTAGCCAGTCACATGTTGGACCCTGGAGGTAGGGGTGAATAGAGTCTAAGTAAAATTTATGACATTTCAAAAGAAATTAATAAATTATAAGTACTGATAGGATCTCAGTAGATAGTAACAGGATCACTGGTGTGATCATTATAACTGCTGGCAGGAACTAGGAAGAATTATGGCGGGATGTGTTGATGGGAGATTTTCACTCTTACTGTTAAAACACACAAGTGCACGATTGATCGTTTGTAGTACTTGAGGTTCGATTCATAGGGACAGGTGGTTCTTCAGTTTAAATACTATCTAGGCGAATTGAGTGAAAATGTTAGGAGTTTGGATGGTTATTTAAAATAATTATCTATCTAAAGGAATCAAACACCTAGAGACGAATCCCCTAAACTAACATCATGCAGTCAATCTCGATCTCTCTCTCCTTACTAATTTCTTGAAATTTCTAAATAGGTTTAAAAATAATAGGCCAATCAAACTAATGAATTAACCTATCAATTTAAGTCTTAATTAATTACTACAAATTTGCAAGATCAATTATCTAGATTTCTAGATCCACAAGATAGATCACAACTTAAACCTAAATCCAAGCATACGTTATTATTTGAACAATAGATAACCTATCAAAGTCATAGATTTTCATGTTGATTTTTTTAGATCTAAATTACTAGAACTAATATTTTGCATCAAATTATTAGATTTAAAAGGAAGCTAATTCTTGAACGCTTAATTTAAGCACAAGTTATTATGTTCAACTACATAGTCCATCAAAGAATAAACGAACCCAAGCATGAAATATAATTCTTCATACATAACTTGTCAAATATGTAATCACTTCTGAAAATTAATTACCTAATAGATCTAGATGAATTGATGTGTACATGAACACTTCCATAAGAGATCTCAATTTGACCACATAAAAATCTAGCCTAGATCATCTCCCTAGATGCAGGAGGACAAGTTAGCTACTCATGACAGTATTACTAAAGAGATGAAACTAAAAAAGACAATAATCTAAATAATCATTCATCATCAATAACTAATCTAAACAATCATCAAAAATTGATAAAAAAAAAAAGATTTTTGAATTATAATTTTCAAGGGACCTATGGGATCCAAAAGAGCAGCCGCACAAAGAGAACAATACAGAGCCGCGAATGATAATATAGAGTAGCCGCGTACAAAGAGAAAGGACAGACTCAAATATTACAAGTCTCCAAAATAATTAATCCTCAAAATCAGAGTCGTCTGCACCAACAACAAGGGCAGTCGCTTTCGGACAGAAAATAAACGAAAAATATTATAAGGAGAGAAGAGCCGCCTATAATTAAATCTGAAAGAGAAAAAGCAAAACAAAAACCTAGATGCTGCAATGAATGAAAGAACTGTGTACAAATAAAATAAAACCTAATCATTTAGTTTCAAAGTCACACACAGTATTAATGGAGGCACAAAAAAAAACAAAAAACTAGAAAAAACGTTCCCACGTTGCTTCTCACGTTTTCTTTATATAATAATAATAATAATATTTTACACAGATCCCCCTGAAGTTTTGACATTTACAATTCAACCCCAATTCGGAAACAAAGGTAGACATTCTTTGACAGTTTTGAGCAGCGAAATGACTGAAATTGTCGAAGTCTTCAACATAAAAGTTGTAGATCTCTGAATTTTCTTTTTGTAAAAGCTTAGATAATCTCATTTGGAGTTTCGTAGAAAAGTTATGGCTAAAATATCACAGTATATTTGGAAAGTGATAATCTTCATTGTTGAATTTTTTTTGCAAAAATCAACCATTCTACTCGCTTCTTCTCCTCCTCGAAAGTTGTCTGCATATCTATTAAAAATATACCAAAGTAGCATTATTTATATACAAATGATAGATAAATATAAAATGATGTAAAATTGCACTAATCATGTGCTTTTAGGATCAGAAGGTTAAAATTTAGCTAAGTGTTAAATTGCACTAGCATAATGTAGGCAGATTACTGGCAGGATATGGTGGTAGGATCAAACAGAAAATTAATAATAATTTGCCAAAATTAGTAAATAATACAATTAACAAAAATTAATCTATAGCAATAATTATTAAACAGTAAAGATTAAGAGTAAGAGGGACAAATAATTTTAAGGTGGTTCGAGAAATTTCCTATATCTACCACCTAAAGGCCTCCTCTAAGAATTTCAAATCCACTATTACATTCTCCTCGAAGTAAGAATTATATTGTCAAGACTCTCCTCAAGTTTGGACTTTACTCCTCTCTGAAGAAACTACAACCACCAAGACTCTCCTGAGCTTGGACTTTACTCTTCTCTTCACTGAGAGGAAACATAATTTTTCTCAAGATGATTTGTTCTCTAAAATAATAGTGACAATCAAGTTAGCATAATAATCAAAATAAAATTACAATTGAGGCTATGTGCAATCAAGAAGTATAAATAAATTATCTTCAATAAATAGGTACTAATAAAATAGAGAATCGAAATTAAATATAGCTTTTAAATCCAAGATTCTCTAAAATAGAGTTGAATTAATGGATCATCCAATTGAAAATGAGAACTGAATAAAGTGTGGAGAGATTCTTTGATGAAAAAATGAAAACTTGACACTTCTTAAAGATGAGAAGTAGTTAAAGATTGATGAAGGCGCGTAGCTTAATAACTTCTCCTAAAGATCAAGAATTTGACAATTAAAGCTCACAACTTTTCTATATTTGTAATCAATTTTTGCTCATTGTTTTCTTATTTTGAAAATTAATGAGCAGAACAGCTATAAAGAAGGATGGTGATCTCTCCTTCAAATTAATCCGTTAGAGAGAGAGATCTGTTGGTGCATTAAATGCAAGCTGAAAGAGTGGATCAGCAAGAGAAAGTGTATATCAGTCAAATATCAAAATATTTGTTCTTGAGAACATAATTTTAGCAATAACAATCTTAAAAAAAACCTAATTTTGTGTATAATAACATGTTAATATTATGTATGAGCATACACAAACATGTATCAATACTTAAAAGTGCATAAATAGTAAAATATCAGTTATATCAATGCACAATCTTATAGAATAGCAACACGGATAATTAATATATAATGAAACAAGCTCAAATAAGCTAGCTGACATGAGCAAATGTTATTTCTTATCAAATATATAAGCATATATATACATGGTAAAAGAATGTATATTCAAGTCAAGACATGTACCATGCATGTTCAAACTATGCATCAGAGTATTTTTTTTCGTATCAATGAATATCAATGTGTATTTATAGAATCAGCTATCATAAAATAAACAAATTCATTAATCTAGTAGATAATGAATTCATATCAGAAAAGTAAAAGATATAGTTTAGAGTTTAAAATCAACAAGGATTAGCATATAGAACATAAGCAAAGATTAAAAATTAAAAATCAGTGTGTATGCTATCCATTCAGAATGATATCAATTATTATCAAATAATCCAATAAATCAATCAAGATAAAAAAAAATTATGGCTGTGAAAAATCATATTCAAGATAAGTATATGAGAAAGGCATAATATCTAAGACTATGAAAGATACATCAATGTGTAAAAGTATACTTAATAATATTATGAAGATATCAATTATCAAGTCATAGTAAGAAAGTATAGAGAGTGTTAAGTATATTGTAGGGAGAGAGGAGATAGAGGACACATCAGAAGATAGCACAGAGATTGAAAATCAAAAGGAGCAAAAACGGCGCATGCAGCAGGCTAAAACAATGCACGGTCGACAGCCCGGTCGACCGATGCAAGGAGCCAGTCGACCGCTCGGTCGACCGGTGTGCGCGAGGTGCACAGACGCAGAACAGTCGATCGCCCGGTCGATCGTTGCATGAAAGCGGTCGACCGCCCAGTCGACCGACTGAAAGCATGCTGCTCTCGGTTTGGGTCTGGTCGACCGTAGACATGGGTCGGTCGACCGGCTGGTTGACCGATAGACGCGTTTTGGCTTTCATTTTGGGATTCGGATTCCTTTTCTGTTTAGGATCGAATCTAGCTGGGGTTCCTAAAACCCAGAGACTCTGTGGCTATAAATAAGGGCTAGAGCCCTCATGTATTGTATCCTTGAAAGTTCCCTCAAGTATCCCTCTTGTATTAGTGTGTATTGATTGTTGAATCAATAAAATCTCTCTTTCCCTTGCCCCGAGGACGTAGGCACGTTGCTGAACCTCGTTAAATACTGTGTTGATTATTTTTCTCTATTGTTTCTCTATTCTTGTTGTGTTGGGTACGTCTCCGGCTGCTTCAGTCTCCGCCTGGTTGGTGGATTTCTCAGAGAGGTTGTTGTCTTGCGCGCAACAATTGGTATCAGAGCATCCAAAGTTAGTCGTGGGATCGTGTGTTGATTCCACGGGTATCAGTTGCTGTTTAACGGAGATCGTGTGTCGATCTCGGTGCGGCGTTGGGATTATTTGTGGGATCGTGTGTCGATCTCAAAACAGCGTGTAGATTACTCGATGAATCAATTTGGAGGAGCATATTGCTTCGGAAACTCTTCGAGGGTTTCGCGTCCTATCTTTATCCAGTTTATTTTATCTAACTCCGTTTGTTTTCGCATTGCTTTGAGGAATCAGTTGAGAAGATGGCTGGAGAAGGTACATTATCGGGAAATCCATGAATCTACATCCGCTGAGAATTGATGCAGTGTAGTTCGACGACAAGAACAACTTCGATATGTGGAGAGTGAGGTGATGGATGCGCTGACGGCATCAAATCTCAAAGACACTCTATGGTTGGAGAAGAAGCGTGCATCAACAACTGAAGAAGATTGGGACAAGATGAACTGTGCGGCGTGTGGCTTGATCAGGTCTTGTTTGACAAAGACATCAAGTATCATGTGTTGTATGAAACATCTGCGAGGCAGTTGTGGGAGATCCTGGAGAAGAAGTATCTAACGAAAAGCGTCGAATCTCGGTTGCAGTTGAAGAGTAAGCTTTATAGTTTTCAGATGCAAAGAGGATGCTCCATCAATGAACACTTGAATTGCTACACGAAGCTTCTTACAGATCTAGTTAATATGGATTTGGAGACCAATGAAGAGGATAAGGCGGTAATTCTTTTGAACTCTCTCCTGTAGATAAGTATGAGACCTTTACTCTTACATTGATCAATGGAAAAAATTTCTTAACTATGCTGAGGTGTCTGCTGCTCTTGTGAGTTATGAAGCAAGGAGGCAGGATAGACTGTCTCCGTCAGAGAGCACAACTGCAGAGGCATTGACGGTAAGAGGCAGGAGTTCCAATTGTAAGGAAAGAGATAATCAGGGAAGATCAAAGTCCAGATCAGGCTTCGGAGATCTGAAGAGGAATCAGTGCGCCTTGTGCAAGGAATTAGGGCACTGGAAAGTTGATTGCCCGAAGGCCAAAGGTAAGAAGATGGAGTCAAACATCGAGGCGAATCTCGCACAGGCGGATGAATCAGATTCAGACTCATCAGTATTCTCTCTCTCTGTTACTACTCCTACTATTGATTACTCAGATAATGCTGAGTGGATCTTAGATACCAGAGCCACCTATCATGTGTGCCCGAACAAGGCCTGATTTTCTAGTTTTGAGCTAGATTGATGTTACACGGTCATGGGTGATGATCATCCGTGTAATATAGAAGAGATGGGTACAGTCCATATCAAGATGGAAGATGGGATAGTACGAGAATTGAAGGAAGTGAGGTATGTACCTCAACTCAAAAGGAATCTTATCTCTGTTGGTGCTTTAGAAGCATTGAGTCTTGTGATATCTATACGAGATGGTGTTCTCAAGATGATCAAAGGCTCAATGGTGGTGATGAAGGGCGTCCACCAGAACAATCTCTACTACTTGAATGGTAGTACGGTTGCAGGTCAGGTGGAGACTTCTAGTTCTTCAGATGATGATTGCACAAAGGTTTGGCAGGTGAAGGTCGGACAAAGAGGTGAAAGGTCTTTGCAAGCTCCTACAAAGCAGGGATCATTGGAAGGTGCTGCTACCTGTAACTTGGAGGGTAAACACAGCGTTCTGAATAAGAAGAAGGTGAAATTTAACACCAGTACTCACCGCTCAGAAGGTCTTCTTAATTGTATTCACGTAAGCGTTTGGGGACCTGTTAAGACTGCATCGCTTGGAGGTCACAGGTACTTTGTCTCTTTTACTGATAGTTTATCTAGACATTATTGGATATATCTTACGAGACAAAGGGGTGAAGCCCTAGATATGTTGGTGAAGTGAAAAGAAAGAATGGAGAAGCAGACAGGTACGAAGATCAAGGAGCTACAGATTGGTAATGTTGAAAGAGACATGAACCAATTCCTACGATTTGGCCAGAACACTGGTATTGGTACTCACTTCACAGAAGGTATACATGGGTTGGCTAAAGAGGTAAACCGTTCCTTACTGGAGAAGGTTCGGTGCTAATTATCTAATGCAAGATTAGACAAATCGTTTTGGGCTGAGGCGATTGTGTATGCTAACCATCTCATAAATAGATCGACTGCGATGGGAGCTAAAACTCCATTGAAAATTTGGTCTGGGAAAGCTGCTCAAGATCATGATTTGCTACGGGAATTTGAAAGTCTGACCTACTTCAGTGCCAAAGATGGCATAGTGAATCCGCGAGCAAAGAAGTTTATATTTTTGAATGTCAAGAGAAATATGAAAGGCTACAGCTTATGGGACCCTGAAAACAAGAAGATCATGTTGAGTCGCCATGTCACGTTTGATGAGACTTCAGTGTTGAAGTCTACCATCTCTCAGCAAGTAGAGAGGACGGAGACCAAGGAAGTATCGCAGCGGGTGGAGGTTAATGCTACTCCACCATCTCTAGTTGGTTCGGTATCAGTGAAGACTCTACCGGATGTGACACCGGATGGAGATCATGTAGCCATGGTTGATACTGAATAGGTTGTAGACATTGATGAGAATGTCAAATTATTTGTAGCCATTGGAACCAAGGTAAAACCACGCACGTGGGTGAAGAAGCATGAATCTCAAGCTTGTGACCGCAACAAGCTCAAGTTGAAGGCCGTTGTTCTCCATGACGGTAGTGAGGAGGTTCATATGACTCAGCCAGATAGGTTCACTACTGAAGATTCAGATATAAGTGCTTGAGCTTGATGGAGCTCATTTAAATGAACTACGGTTGGCTTGATCCTTTGGGCAAGGTACGTAGGCAGCCGTAAAGGCACAGCCACATTTGGTGATGCAACCCGTATGAAGCTGTTTGGGTTCTCGAGAAGCTGATTGGGACTTCACGTAGAGGTGGAGAATTGGACTTCACGTAGAGGTGAAGCATTATGATCTCGATGAACAATTGATCTTCTGGTGAGAAGATATTTGAGATTGCATAAGGGGTGTGCATCCAGTTTGTTGAAGCCAATGATGGTGTTCGGTGTGCTCTACTTAAACTTGGTTGGACCGTCAGGTGAAGACATATAGACTGGAGAGCGCCAGTCAGTTGGAGAGTCAGTGTTGACTCATGATGAGCTCTTCGTGAGGTCATCTAGTTGCTGAGTAGGAGACATGTTCGTTGGTCGGCTCGTATGGTAGTTCTCCTAAGGTGAAGTGTAGGAAAGGCATATGTGGTGCATCCTAATTGATAGCTGAGCTAAAAGTTCCAAGACGAGATCGTGTGTCAATTTCGTCGAGATCGTGTGTCAATTTCGTCCGGAGCGCTCAAACCGAGATCGTGTGTCGATTTCGCCGAGATCGTGTGTCAATTTTGCCAGGTGATAGACTGGAGTTCGTTGGAGATCGGCTCAGATTTGAGAAATCTTCACCGAGATGGAGAATTGTAGGGAGAGAGGAGATAGAGGGGACATCGGAAGATAGCACAGAGATTGAAAATCAAAAGGAGCAAAAATGGCGCATGCAGCAGGCTAAAACAGTGCACGATCGACAACCCAGTCGACCGATGCAAGGAGCTGGTTGACCGCTTGGTCGACCGGTATGCACGAGGTGCACAAACGTAGAACGGTCGACCGCCCGGTCGACTGTTGCATGAAAGCGATCGACCGCCCGGTCGACCGACTGAAAGCAGGCTGCTCTCGGTTTGGCTCTGATCGACCGCACGGTCGACCGTGGACATGGGTCTGTCGACTGGCCGGTCGACCGACAGACGCGTTTTGGCTTTCCTTTGGGATTCGGATTCCTTTTCTGTTTGGGATCGAATCCAGCTGGGGTTTCCTAAAACCCAGGGACTCTGTTAAATAAGGGCTAGAGCCCTCATGTATTGTATCCTTGAAAGTTCCCTCAAGTATCCCTCTTGTGTTAGTTTGTATTGATTGTTGAATCAATAAAATCTCTCTCCCTTGCCCCGAGGACGTAGGTACGTTGCCGAACCTCGTTAAATACTGTGTTGATTACTTTTCTCTATTGTTTCTCTGTTCTTGTTGTGTTGGGTACGTCTCCGGCTGCTTCAGTCTCTGCCTGGGTGGTGGATTCCTCAGAGGTTGTTGTCCTGCACGCAATATATATTATGTATGAAAATAAAAGCATAAATAATGATTTCAATATGGATAATTGCTTTTATAAGTTTTCACAGCAACGATAATGCGAATAGAATAGATATAGTATTAAAAAGTGTGATATCTCATGAAAATGAGAATATAATAATACATGATCACTAAGTCCAAAAAAATAAGTATTAGATGTTCACATGAATCATGTATAACCACTTAAGTATGTTCAGATGAAGTAAAGTACAAAGCAAGTGATTTATATTTTCTAGCAAAAACATAACTGCAATCAAACTCAATAATATAATACACAAGATAGAGTATATGAGTATGATTAGATTCCTTGAAAGACATAAAAGATAAAACATAAAACTTATCATAATATGCTTGCCAAAAGATGTAAGAAATAGAAGTAAAAGACTTAAGAAAATTTATTATCATAATTTTTAAATTTAAATAAGTATTCAAAATTAATCAAAAATAATAATAAACATTTAATATTTAGATGATGATTAAACTAATCAATTTATTACTAATTATTGTGTTTAGTATTTGTGTCTTACTAGATAGGTAAAAACACTTTTATTGTAGGATGAGTGAAAAAGCATTAATTAAATTATCAGTAAATAGGATGTTGGAACAAGCTCCAAGATCAAACAAAATTTAAATTTGTTAGTATTTTTCAGTGCCTCATAATCATTGGAGAAGAATACAAAGTTCAGGTGGAGGTATTACAAGCTTCAGAGATCAAGCACGGACGTGTACCTGATTTGTGTATGTTATAAATTGACTTATAGGTCATATTAGTCGACTTATGATTTAGCCTAGTCGACTTATACTTGGGTATAGTCGACTAGTGTTGGCCAATAGAAAGTTGGGGTTCTCGAATTTTGTCAGAGTAGTCGACTAATAAAAGGGTATAGTCGATTAATACATGTTATTAGTCGACTTATACTAGGATCTAGTCGACTTGTATCGAGTTCTGATAGTTTTCTTTTCTGGTTCTGTTTTCAGTTTAGATTGAATTCGGGTTTCTTTCTTTCTCTGAGGCGGTGCTGATTAGATTGTTGAAGTTAGAATTGGATTAGGATCATTCTAGGTGCCTATAAAAACTCCTTGGGGTGATCTTTGAAGGCAAGTCAAGTTTATGAGAGATTCCACCATTAAGAGTTGTAAAAGAGAGTTTTTCTTGTAATTCTTATATTTTTCTTCTCTGTTTTCAACAAAGTTTCTCCCTCCTCCCGTGGAAGTAGGCACTCTTGTCGAACGACATTATATCTGATATTTTTTGTTGTGTGGTGATTAGTCTCAATTGCTTCTAGTGGTAGATCTTCTATGTTTCTATTACCTAGTCTACAATTCAGTGTTTCTCTATTGTTGTATCAACATTGATCAACAACAATTGGTATCAGAGCAATGGCTATCAAGACGACCACGACAACCAAGTTCGAGGTGGAGAAATTCGATGAAAAGTCCAACTTCTTGTTGTGAAAGATGCGAGTAACATCATTGCTCGTGAAGGAGGGCACACACAAGGCCCTGCTTAGTATTAAGAAGAAACCATCGAAGATGGTGGATGATGAGTGGAATGACATCAACTTTCACGCAAAGGCGACGATCATACTATACCTATCGGGTGAGGTCCTCTACAACATCATGAACGAGGAGACAATTGCTCGTCTTTGGTATAGGCTGGAGAGCCTTTACATGACGAAGAGTTAGTCGAACAAGCTCTTTATGAAGAAGCAGTTATACAGCCTTCGAATGTAGGAAGGTACGCCAATTCTACAACATATTAATGCTTTTAATAAGATTTTAAGTAACTTGTTGGCTTAAAGGTTAAGCTAGAAGAAGAACACAAATCTCTTCTGTTACTCTCTTCTCTTCCATCAAGTTATGATCACTTGGCGATGACCATCATGTCTGATAAGGAGACCTGATAGTTAGAAGATATCAGAAAGATGCTCAAAAACAACGAGCTGATGAAGAAGTCATATTCTATAAAGGAGGTCTCAGGACTAGTTGTCAAGGGCCAGGCGAGAGATCACAGAGTCGGGAATCCAAAAGGGATCCAGAGGCTTTTAGCAGTTTTGCTTACTATTTTTGCAACAAACCAGGACACATCAAGAAAAATTGTATGAAATACAAAGAGATACTGAAGAAAAAAGATGGCAAGGATTCTGATAGGGTCAGTACCAATGGAAAGTCAGATCAAGCCGATGTTGTCGTAGAAGCAGATGAGAATCCATGTGATATCTTGACAACTCAGTCAGGAAAAGATAAGTACTCGAATGTTTGATTAGTTGATTCAGGGTGTACATACCACATGTGCCTAAAAAGGAGTGGTTCAGTACTTGTAAGTCTTACGATGGAGACTCTGTCCTGATGGGTAACAACACTGTATGCAAAACGGTTGCCATTGGCAACACCGTATGAGGATGTTTGAGGGACAAGTTCGAACCCTCGTAAACGTCCATCGTGTTCCAGATTTGAGGAAGAATTTTCTCTCATTGGGAGCTTTGGAAGCTCAATGGTGCAAGTTTTCAGGTGCAGATGGAGGTATCAAAGTTACCAAGGGCTCCATGATGATTCTCAAAGAAGAACGGACTACAAACTTGTACAAGATGACAGAAAGCATTATTATTTGTGATGCTTCAGCAATAACGGAGGAGGATACTACAAGGCTTTGGAACATACGTCTTAGACACATGAGCGAGGAGGTCTTCAAGTTCTACACAAAAAGGGTGCTCTACCATGTATCAAATATTGCAAACTTGATCTTTGTAAATTTTGCATCATGGGTAGACAATGTAAAGTAGCTTTCTCTATATCACAGCACAAGACAAAAGGGATTGCTAGATCTCATACACACGGATGTGTGGGGACCTTTGCCAGTAGCAACTGTTGATGGTGCTAAGTACTATGTTACATTCATAGAGGATTTCTCCTGAAGAGATTGGGTATACTTTTTGGAGCAGAAATCAAAAGTATTTCAGAAGGTCAAGGAGTGAAAAACTATGGTAGAGAATCAGAAGGGACAAAAGATGAAAGTCTTGAGGTCCGACAATGGAAGCGAGTATACCTCCATAAAATTCAAATCTTACTTAGAAGAAACTAACATCCAACACCAGCTATGTATTCCAGGGCGACCAGAACAGAATGGAGTAGCAAAGCGTACTCATAGTATTAGGTTACAAGCTGACATGTCAAAAGAATTTTGAGCAGAGGTGGTGAATCATGCGAGTTATTTGGTAAATAGATCACCATCAACAGCCATTGGTCTTCAGATCTTAGAAGATATATAATGAGGAGTCTGTGGATTATTCAACCTTATGGATTTTCAGTTGCCCAGCGTATAGTTTGATTGATGTCAGAAAAGGAACAAACTGGAGTCCAGGTCTAAGAAGTGTATCATCATCGGGTTCACTAAAGGAGTCAAGAGTTTTAAACTTTGGGATCCCGAGATAAGGCGTGCCTTTACCAGCAGAGATGTGGTCTTTAACGAAGAATCAATGTTGCAAAAAAGTCAGAAACAGAGGATAAAGTGCAAGGTGAAGCTCCAGACAGTTCGGCAGACATTCAGAAAAAGGGAGTTGAGTTTTCAAAAAACCCTAAAAGGCCTGATGGGTCAGATAAGTACTCCTCATATTCAGATGGAAACGAATATGAGACTACTCAAGAGCAACCTAAACTGTTGAGGCAGTCAGTCAGAGTTACAGTGCCACCAATAAGGTATGGCTGGGAAGATGATCATGTCTCTTTCACATTAGTAACAATTACAGGGAAGCGATCTATGCAAATGACCACGGCAAGTGGATTACAGTCATTAAGAAGAAGATGGAGTTTTTGAATAGAAATCAAATATGAAAATTGGTAGATCTTTCAAAGAACTACAAGGCAATGGTTGCAGATGAGTTTTCTCAAGAAAGGCAGTGAGCAGTACAAAATAAGATTAGTTGCCAAGGGATATACTCAGAAGGAGGGTATTGACTATAATGAGATTTTCTTTCTTGCAGTCAAGCATACATCTATTCGGATGTTATTGATGATAGTACCTCAGTTTGATTTAGAATTGGAGCAGATGGATATCAAAACAACATTTATGCACGGTGAGTTGGAGGAGATGATATACATGAAGAAACATGAAGGTTACATTCAGGAAGGACAAGAAAACAATGTGTGTCTTCTCAAGAAGTTCTTTTATGGACTTAAACAGTCTCCCAGGCAGTCGTACAAATAGTTCGACTTTTATGTAATGAAGGCCAGATACAACTGATGTGAGTATGATAATTGTGTCTATTTCAAGCTGATTGTATATATAATTTAAATATTTAGTATTATATTCCCACATTTATTTTAATAACTCTGCTAATTTAATCCTATTTATTGTTTAAATATGTGCAGTCCCTGCTTAGTGGAGAAGGAGAGAAAACGAGCCCAAAAGCCACTTAAATTCAGATTTAAATGAGCTTAATTCAAAATCAAGTTTGAGACAGAAGATTTAAAGAGATCAGAGCAAATCGGAGCAGATAATACCAAATAGAAACCGGTTAAATTCAGATTTATTTGGATTTATTCGGTTAGCTTGAGGATCAATAGAGATATCGCCAAATCTAGATAATAAATCGACAAACCAACTAGATAAAAGGAAAGTAAAAGATATCTGAAGATTGCGCTCCCCGGGTGTGGCCACCTGGCCAGACCCAGGCAACATTTCCGCGGCAATCTTGCCATATCTCAGGGAACGTTTGCTCCCCTTATCTGTACACTCTCTCCCCCTCTCCATTTAAGCTATAAATACCTGCAATTTCGATGAAGAACAAAAATGATTAGGCAGAGAATAATTCTTAGACTAGTTTTCATTCTAGTTTAGTGTAGGTTTTTATTTTTATTTTAATGTACTTTTTATTTCTTTGTAGACATGGTTTATGTTGATTTATGTTCAGAGTGACACCGATGTAATCTTCTCCTTTCTTTCATCATTTCTCTATGCAATCAAAAGGTAACATGTTTATGTTCTTTTTCTTCTTCTTCTACTTGGCTTCTTTTTGGTTTTGATAATTATCCAAGTGAGTCTTATAGCATCGGTCTTGCCTTACTTTTGCGAGTGCCACCGATGGCTCATGATGATGAATCCCACCTTAAAATTTGTATCATTTCATGCTTGCTTGTCGAAGTTCTTGATAATGTAATGTGAATGGAGAATTGAGTTCAATCTTATGGGTTATGCGCTGATCACCTCTGAATTCAAGTAAACGTGCCAAAGATCCAAGGTAAGTTATATGCTAAAAGAAGTAAGTTTTTTTCCCTCTTTCCTTTGATTTTCTTAGTGTAGAACACACTTCTAATCACCAACTCTTTTCTTCACTTTTTTTATTTCTTTCTTTAACTTAATTTTCTATTTTATAAGATCACCACTTTCTCCAATCTATCACTTCAATATAGCTTAACATAACTTTTTCCTCTTTTCTTTCTAAAGAACAAAGAAGAACTTTAACAAATTTTAGTGAACTAAAAGAGAACTTACAACACGCTTCCATCGCAAGTCTCTCCTTGTGGATCAGACCCGCGTAGCCACTTACTAATGCATTAGCATTAAGAACTTGCACATTCTATTCTTTATTCTAAAATTCTATATTTTTTTGTGCAGGTCTAATCTCGATCAAATTTTGGTGTCGTTGTCGGGAAGGGACGGTAAGTAACTCTTTTTTATTTACATTTTTGGTTAACTTTCTTCTCTGTTTTGGTATACAGGTACTAAATTCTGAATTTTAACAGCTGTAGGATATAAATAGCGTCACTATGCCTCTATTCTAGAAAGCAGAGGACAATTTCTCTCTGCATTACCGCGAAAACGCGGCCAAAGCCATGTTGACACGACAATCAGAGTGAACTACTCACTCTGTTTGACTGCAGGTTGCTTGTGTTGAAAATTTTAATATTCTGCAGTAATTAGTTTTCCTACTTAACTTACTATGCACACTGAATTAAGTCAACAGTAACTTGATGTATGTTAAATGCTAAAACGGTTAAGACTTTGTATCTAGGTATTTGTCTAATTTTGTTTATATTTTACATTACTGTTAAAGAGTGCTAGAGTAAAAGTACATGTACATGGCATGTAATATAGGAACACTTTTGAATGTTTACATTACTTAAGTGTTACTTTTCATACACATGTACATGTTGCACTAATTGATTTAAGGGTTTGTTCTATAAAAAAGATAAGTGAGAAAGTCATTACCCTCTCTTAGCCCACAAACAATCTCCTCACTCACTAGCCCAAATCTAACTAAAATTGAGTACATGTTGGCCATAGGAATATCTCGGACTCAATAGGAGACTGACCTAAGGGGAAAGTTGATTAGAATTTAACTCTTGTCAAATCGGTATCAAAGGTCGGGGATTGAGAGGCGAAACCTCGAAGGCTGGTTGTTTGGCTTAATTAGGCCCGTCACTTTTAGCGTGGATACCTCCCACCAATCTTGTCCTGATCTGACCGATTAACTTGTGGTCAGATTCAGCAATATATCCCCGTGGACAGTCTAACCAGTTAGGAGTCATTTAGGTCTAAGGTCTACCCTAACTTAGGCTAGATTTTTCTTTCTTTGTTTGTTTGTGTGCTTGCTTGCTTTTATTTTTAACATCTTTGTGATATGAATTACAATTATAATTATTTCAATGCATATAGTGATTCATACTTCACACTGACCTCTTTTAACTCGGATATTACCAACCTGAAATATCATAACTTTAGCCAACCAAATATGTCAGATTGGCCTTATCCAAATCAATGTATGCCCCAGTCCCAATATTATGAATAAGATTAAACAATCATCACTACTCTTCATAGAGTCAGTGGGGATACAACTCCCCCGAATCATATTATCAAACACCATTCCAACATTTAGCTTCTAATTTTTCTAGTCATGATCATCCCATAGAAGAAAAATCTAAGGTCATTAAGAGTATAAAAGCCATGATTGAGTCCCAAGAACAAAAGCTAAAAATGATGGACTCACAATTCTCACAAAACTTTCAAAATCAAGATCCTTACTCCATTTTTCAAGTCCCACAACAAGAAGAAGAACTTACTGACTTAGAAAAGAGTATGAAATTCATGATTCAATCTCAAAAAGATTATATTCGATCCCAAAATGATTCCTCCAATAGGTTAGAAGCTCAAATGAGTCACTTAATCAACAGAGTAAATGATAGGAATGAGAAAACTCTACCTATCATATTTTTAATCATTCCTGATTGCCCTAACCATATTGATAGAAAACAAGAATCATGGCATCTTGGAGACTTCAACCAAGATTTAATTTCATCACATCATCTTGAACTTCACCAATATGAAGCCATTGACAAATTAGCAAGTTTTCATTTCAATGAAATTGAACTTGAACATGAATGTGACTCTGACCCACAACTTTGTGATTCAATTCCAATTTTTGAATCTATGTTGGCTCTGGTATCCTTACCCAAGTTGGAGCAATTTCCCGAGCCAACATTGATTCCTCTATCTATTGATTTTGAAATTAAACCACCTCTTTTGAATAGTCACATTTATTTGATGGGAAAAGAATGTGAAATTAAATTTTTAATTTGGACTCAACTCTTAAACCAAAACTGACTCCTGAACCCAAAGTTGATTTTTCTGAGTTAGTATTCGTTTCCAAACCTATCACTCTTGAGCCCAAGTCAACCATTTCACAAGACACATTCGGACATAGGTATAGACCGTGATAACTCCGTGATGATTTTTCATGACTGGTCATGTAAAGGAAAAAAATTTCATGATAGGATCTTTCATGATTTTATTCATACTAGGAATTGTAAATATGTAAATAGAAAGAGGTCAATAAAATGGGTTCCGTAAACTACTACATTATCTTAATTGGGTAGCAATGCTTGACCCAATCCGACCACCACCGGAACTACCACCTTAAATAACATTTTTCTTCCCTTTCTTCTTTTTCATGCATTTATGCATTCATTCATACAATGAGGACAATGCAAAAGATAGGTGGGGAAAGGATTCTAACATAACACAGGTTTTTATTTAAAAAAATTATTAACATTTTCTTACTTTTAAAAACTTTTTGAAAAGAGAAACAATATTTTGACCTATTTTTTGTAAGAAATTGAGTTAATTTTAAAAAAGGAGAATCATAATTAGAATTTCTTATACTTGGTCAGAATAAGATTATTTGTTTGATTCCTAGGATTAGGAAGAAAATTTGAAAAAGTAATTTAGTCTTGATTTTTATCTTGATAAAATATGCATACTTTATACACTTACACACTTAGGGTTCAAAAATAAAGATTCTTATGCCTTAAATATATTATATATATATATATATATATATATATATATATATATATATATAATAATATATATATATATATATAGGGCTATCTGTACCTCAGCCTGCGGGCTGAGAGAGTTTTCTCAGCCTGCGGGCGTGGCAACATCACCGCCCCACATCTGTTAAAAAATTTGGCGGACAAAATCCTGTAAAATCCCGCCCAATTTAATGCCAGTCAACTCAACATTGTATTTTCCGAAAATACCCTCCATCACAAACTTTTACCTTATTGTAAAAAAATTAGTCTTCCAAAAAATTTTACAGCTCTTCAACTTCAAACGGCGGTTCTGATCCAATTTGTTCTTTTCCTTCAAAAATTCATCCGTTTTTGAAAAAAATTATTTGCAACTGATGGCGCCTAAGAAATCATCCGTCGAAAAAGGTACTACAAAATGATATTTTCAAAAATTTTTAGGGTTTTGTGTATTTTAAAAGTTTTAAATTTTTTCAAGATTATTTCTGAAGTCGCATTTTTTTTAAATTTTTTTTAAATATTGGAAACATGGTCGCAATTACGAAAGAGATTTTCAAACTTTAGACGATAAAGGTCCTATTTTTTGAAAGTTTTTATTATTTACTTCTATTTTTACTGTGTCGCAGTTCAGATCTGTGCGACTTTGGAATTTTTTTTTTTTTTACCTTTCCTTGTGGACGAATGCGACGTTGGTCGCAGTATATGAAATTTACTTTTTTTTTCTCACATACTGACCACATGGGGTCGCAGTTGTTTAAATAAGAGTTGTAGTCTCAAGTCTTCACCAAGGTCGCAGTTTATTTTAAATTATATGTTTTTATCAAACTTGTGTCGCAGTTGTTTCTGTTTGAACTGTAGTCTTATGCGACCTGGTCGCAGTGTTGTCCCTGGTCGCAGTTGTTCTGATTGCACTGTAGTCTTATGCGACCTTGATCGCAGTGCGACCCTGGTCACAGTTTATTAAAAAACAAATATGCTTTATATTCCCTTATAATTTTTAATAATCATTGGTCTAAAGTGTTTAATTTTTCTTCCTATGTAGGTAAACAACAGATACAGGTTCGTCCTCTGAGATCAAGCATAAAAACCAATGTGCCAGTTAATGAAGAAATTTAAAGAGTACATACCGGCTGATTTCGTAGAGGCGATGAAGAATACCCCATTTGGCCCAATCTTCATGGCGTTCTACAATGAAGAATTTGGGGCTGAAAAGACACTAAATCAAACGTTGCCGTGCTGCGTATTTTAGACCAGTATGACAGGAATACAAGGATCTTTACAATTGGGGGCAAAGAGATTGAGTTAACAGTGGAGGATGTTGCCCTTACTTTTGGTCTACCTGTCAATGGGGTAGATTTTGTGATGAATAAGACATGTACGCTGAAAGATAGAGGGGTTATAAACATTTTTTCCCCAATATAAAGAAGATCACAAAAGTATCTATTGAAGATACTTTGGATAATCTTCTTGTCAAGAGAAGGAGGAGGGATATATTAGATGTGACACAGGATGAACAATCTGAGCAGCAATTGTCTATAAATGAAATTATAAGAGACATAAATAGACTTGCAGCTCAAGACTTTACCACATTAGTCATCCTATACATGTCGGCGACTCTTTTCTTCTCTGACAGTAAATGCACGGTGCCGTGGTATATTGTGGAACAGATTGCCAATGCAACTAATGAGGACAATATGCTGGGCAAAAGCTGTTTGGCAATTCCTGATTGACTCAATGGAAATCTTCAGGCAAACCACGTACGAGCTGCAAGGATGCTCCGTGCAAATTATTGTAAGTAGAAAATCTCAAATTTGGCCAACATTGTATGAAATTACCCAAATTGATAAAATTTGTGGAAACTAATTTAATTTTTGCAGTATTGGCTGTGTGAGAGGGCACCTATTTTTGAGCAGAGGTCTGGTTTGGAGGAAAAAACCCCACGCGCAGTAAGATGGGACCTCCAAATATTGACAGATCTCTACTTGAAGTTGATCTAAAAAAGATTGACAGCAATATTGTAAGTTAAACTTCTTTTTATGTGTAGTACAAATAAATGTGACCATAGTCGCAGTATTGAGCTGCAACTTTGGCAGTTTTTTTTATGCCTGACAAATAATGTGCGACCATGGTCGCATTCTCTTGAAAAACCCATTTCAACAGAAATGCGACCATGGTCGCAGTGTTGAGCTGCATGTCTTGGCAGATAAATTTATGCACGACAAAACATACTGCGACCATGGTCGAATTCTTATCCAAAAATATTTCATAAATAAACTGCGACCATGGTCGCAGTATCATAATTTTATTGTTTTATTTTTAGCTTACCTTTTTCTGTTTATTTTCAGATTTTGAGTCGAATGGCCAACATCTCTAATGATGAAAAAAATATGGTTGGCCTTCCGGTTGAAGGGGAAGAGGATGAGGAAGAAGAAGAGCAGAAGATGAAGGTGGAGATGAAGTGAAGAAGAAGAAGAAGAAGAAGGTCAAAGTGAAGGAGATGGAGGAGGCCATACATGTAATGAGGCTGACATCCCCGGCGGAAAAGGAGCCAGAACCGCTGAAACGAATGAGTAAGAACCAATTTTTGAAGGTTATTTGCCACCTCCACCGGATGTTCAGCGGCAGAAATAAAACGATTGAGGTCTGCAAATCAGCTCTTGAGAGATTATGTTTCTCAGCTTGAAAAAAAGATTGAAAATATGGAGAATGAGAAAAGAGTCAAGGCTGAATTAAAATTAAAAAGAAGAGAAAAAGAGAAGAAAAACCAAAAAAGGCAACATGAGAATAGAAGAAGGGAAGAGGAGGAGAATGAAAGGAGGAAGAGGGAGGAGGAAGAGAAAGAGAAGGAGAAGAATAGGGAAGAAGAGAAGAAAAGGAGAACAGGAGGAGAGAAGTGGAGGAGAAGGAGAATAGAAGAAGGGAAGAGGAGGAGAATGAAAGGAGAATGATGGGAAGAAGAGGAGAAGGAGAAGAAGAGGAGGGAAAAGAAGAGCAGGAGAAGGAGAAGAGGAGGAGGAGGGAGGAGGAAGAGAATGAGAAGAAGAGGAGGAAGGCGCAGATGGAGAGCAAAAGAATGAAGGAGCAGATGGAGAAGCAGGCTGAAGAGGAGAAGAAGAAAAAAACTGGAAGAGGATAAAATTATGGGTTCTGAGTCTGTTGTTTTAATTAATATTGGGAAGATATTCCAAGTTTTTCTCTGAATCTAACTCAAATGACTCAAGAAATCCAAAGAGATAGAGCTTCTGAAGAAGATATTCAAGAACATACTCCGCCTCAGAAGCAATCATCAAAAGAAGCTGTTTTAGAAACCTCTAAAGGAACAATAGAAAGGGGAGTCAAAGAACGAAAAGCGCGCTGAAAGAGATCGCGATGACTCTGACTTTGTTTTATCCAAAACAGAAGAAGAAAAAAAATGAAAATCCTCTTCCACAGCCTGCGGCTGCGAGTTCTGCAGAATTGACCGAAACCAATCATACAGAATTCTGCAGCCCGATCAACAAGCTCGTATAAAACATTTCTTCGACAAGTCCTACTCTGAGTAAGTTAATTCATATCAAAAAATTTCTGTTATACCTTTATATAAGAACAATTAAATTACTAACTTTGTTTGAATATCTTGCAGTTCTACTGCATATCAGGATACCGATAATTCAATCATCATTTCAAGGAATGACATTGAGGACCTGATGTTCAGTAGAGACTTAGATGCAACTGTAATTCATTTCTACATGCAGCATCTTGAGAAAAGAGAAGGATTAAAAAGCATATTCTTCCGAAGCGAAGCTTGGGTAAAAATCTACTTTCTCCTTTACTGTTAATGTAATATCAACTCTGGAACAGATTACTAATATTCTCTATCTCTGTGTAGACATAAATCATGTATACTGCGACTAAGGTCGCAGTGAATAATTAAAATGTACTGCTACTAACACATGTACTGCGACCAAGGTCGCAGTTTATAATTAAAATGTATTGCTACTAACTCAGGTACTGCGACAAAATGTAACAGCTGCGACCTGCGACCAAGGTCGGAGCTACGACCAAGGTCGCAGTTTATAATTAAAATGTATTGCTACTAACTCAGGTACTGCGACAAAATGAAACAGCTGCGACCTGCGACCAAGGTCGGAGCTGCGACCAAGGTCGCAGTTTATAATTAAAATGTACTGCTACTAACTCAGGTACTGCGACAAAATGTAACAGCTGCGACCTGCGACCAAGGTCGGAGCTGTGCGACTAAATAATATATAGTGCGACTAAGGTCGCAGTTTATATTTTTTTGTTATATTTTTAATTCATTTTGTATTTGATTTCTATTTTTTTTTTCTTGTCGCAGCACTGTGTTGTAAATAAAATTGAAGATCTGGAAGGTCATTTCATCAAGCAGAAGCTGTTGAAAAACTAGACAGCTGACGTGCAGTACATGTTCTTCCCGATCAATCACAACATAGTGCCGACGAATCGGGATTTCACTGGACCTTGCTGGTATTCGATTGCTCCACAGAAGAGTGGATTTTTTACAACTCTTTGGTCCCAGCTGACAAAAAAGGTAGTATAACAAAGCTTTACCAAACAGATGCAAGAATAATGGTGAGTTAAATTTTAATATTTTGATTACTGAAAACTTGCAATTAATTTGGTTAATACTAATTTTTGTTCCTATTGACATTGCAGAAAGATAGATTATTAGAGATTTTTGAGATTCATTCCAAAAAAAAATTGAGAAAAATAAAATAAAATACGCAAATGCCCCCAACAAGCAAACAGGTATATAAATTTTTGACATGTAATTTCATTTCATATTTTCTATTTTTTTTTAGTACCAAAAACTAATTTCATTTAATGATTGCTCTATGGAAATTTCAGTGTTGATTGCGCTATATATGTATGCAAGTACATGGAAAGCATAGCGTCTGGCTATCATCTATCAGCTGCTGATGCTGTTACGGTTGATGCTGTACAGAAACTAAGAAGTGAGTGCATACATGATACTTGCAGATGTAGAGAAGAGTTGGGATGAAGAAGAACAGACATTATACGACATACGACATATGAAGACTGATAGTTGACAAATTATTGATATACCACAATTTTTTTTATAAATGTAAAAAATATTTCAAGTGCAATTCATTGCATAATTTTTTTTGTTGTATTGATTTAATTTATACACATTTCTATACATTTATTTATATTATAAGTTCCATTGATTATTTACAGTATTCATTTGTTAGAAACTTGGCTTTTACTATTGCGTACTGATGTTAGAAACAAACATGCCTTCAGTAATTGTGTTAATCAACAACAACACACTGCGACCTTCGTCGCTATGCGTGTTAAATAAAGGAAACACCTACCTAACGTACAGCGACTTAAGTCTTCACCATCTCAAAAATCTAAAAAAGAAGGTTGCGACTTTGGTCGCAGTTGATAGCCGCAGCCTTAGTAAAATACAATGCGACTTTGGTCGCAGTTGATAGCCGCAGCCTTAGTAAAATACAATGCGACTTGGTCGCAGTTGATGGCGGCAATGTAAATCAACATAACACTGCGACCTTAGTTGCTATGCGTGTTAATATTAGGAAACACATACCTAACGTACTGCGACTTAAGTCTTCACCACCTCAAAATTTTAAAAAGATGTTGCGACAGTTGATAGCCGAAGTCTTAATAAAATACAATGCGACTTGGCGAAGTGATGTCGGCAATATTTAATCAACAACAACACTGCGACCTTGGTCGCTATGCGTGTTTATTAAAGGTCGTTATGCGTGTTAACACCTACCTAACGTACTGCGACCTAAGTCGCAGTACATGTAGTGCGACCCTAGATTGCAGTTGCTGGCCATCTTTATCAATAACAACACTGCGACCTGGTCGCAATTAATCATGTACACTGCGACCAAAGTCATGACTCATTATGTACAAAAAAAATTAAACTATAAAGTAGAACTTTAAAGTACAAGTACATACAAAATAATACAGTAGAAATCAAAGAATGATAATAAATCTGATTATAACACGCCATGTCAGAATGCGAACTTAATCTCTCTACACTGTGCGACCCTGGTCGCACTTCATAAAAAATTGAAGTCTTTGTTCCTTCCAGATGGAGGCAACCCAAACCTACTTCTTCTGCCAATTAAAAAAATAAATAGTAAGAATTTTAAAGATTAACGTTAAAAAAAAAATGATTAACAGGTTTAATGTAATATACCATAACGGACAACCAGTCCTGTAATGGCCCAGCTCTTGGCAGTTACCACATCTTCGATGCTTAACTTCCTTCTGATATATAGAATCTTCAAACCAGACTTAAGCCTGGATGCAGCTCTAGGTCTCCCCTTGGTTGGTACAAGACCAATTGGATCACGTATATTCAATTCTTCACCATCTCGCAATATGACAACGGATCCACTGGAACCAACGCAGTCTTAGGATGTGATGAATGATCATTTCCTGACATTGCTCTGTATTCTCTAGTGGTATTTTGGGCAAAACTTTCCAAAACTCCCTCCAACTTTGAAATATTTCATCAGAATCAGCGACCATGTCCAGAATTGCATTAAATTTTGAACGAACTGTCCACATCTAGCCGTCCGTGGAGTGCCTTGCTGGGAAAAGGCCTCATGCCATTTTCAATTGCAACGTTTTTGTAACGAGCATCCAACCTCCATCTCTGAAGTATATATGATTCCGGTATATGTGTAACGTGATTGCGCCACAAATACACAGAATATGTCTACATAGGATACCCTCTGTTTCAAATAACGAGCAACTGCAAGAAACATGAAGTTCCTCTCGATTATCATAACTGACCTTTTCCCAACTGTCTTTTGATTCTGAAAAATTTACCAACCAAATATGTTGATCCAGGTTTTTCCTGTTCCACCTCTTCTGAAAACAGTGTCATTACAACTGCCCATTCCTTTGGAACAACTGAAAAATCTTCGGTGTATACAACTTCGAAACCTGTATCTCATATGGATTGGTTGTACAATTGGGCACAGAATTCAAACCCCTAAAATCTTGAAGAGATTCAGATGCACGACGGAAGCAACGGCTTTATCATATTGGTGAACAAATTCCACTAGTAGTGTGTTTGAGTTAACAAACCATCAAAGAAGGAATTAATACTCTCGGACCTCTGACTGGTTGTCATTCCAGCAGAGAAAACATCCTTGATATATGCATTAACCCAATGTCCACGAGCCTGTACATCTTCATCAACCACTGCCATCTTCTTCTTAACTGATATTTTTCACTCATCAGACGCATCGTTCCTCACACGTGTTATATCGCGGGAGGTGTACCAAGCATGGAAATCGGAGACCATCTTCTCCATACTTGTTAGCCATTGGGATTTGTTGCTCGGCAATATTTTCCGTACATGCCAGAAACAGTAACGGTGCCGAGACGTCGGGAAAACAATCTTGATGGCCTCACCAATCTGCGCATCCTGATCAGTAATAATCAGCTT
>JAVJIF010028710.1:0-15413 GCA_038442645.1 Agave tequilana
GGTTTGAGGCTCTCTGTATTCTGAAGGTTCAAGAGGCCTTCCAACGGGAAGTTTTCAACGTTGCCTGCTCATTGAGGAAGACTAACTAGAATGTCAGCTATTTCATGCCCTAAGGTAGGTGTGAAAAACTTATTATCAATATGGTTGACAGTAACCATGGAATGCATGAGACCTGGTCTGATTAGCTGGCCCATGGGAGATTGAGTCAGAAAGTGAACGTGAGACTGTTCTGACCACTTGAAATTTGGGTCTGCTTGCCAGGGAGAGCATTTCACTCTGCAGATATAAAGGTGAAGTAGCGAAAGCTGATAGCCATCAACTACAATTACCATAACTGGATTTGGCTGCTAGACCCGAACAGACCTCCAGTGCCCCCAGTCTCCTCAGGTAAGAGCCAACCTGCCCCAAAACTGGGGGAGCCTATTCAGGAGGAGTGCCAACTAGTTGTTGATCTTGGAAAGTTGGGGTACCAGGATGGATGGTTTCTACAAAGAAGAATATGACTCTTGCTCAACCTTCGCATCTTCCGTGCCTCGGGGTAAATTTTTGATTTCTTTGGTTTTCTTTTTAGGGAACCAAGCTTGTTTTTTTTTTATTTGCAAAAGAAGTGTAGGATTCAGTTCGATGAGTCTGATGAGGAAGGGATGACAAACTTGCTCGACGCCGCGATCACTCCTCCGTCCATAACCGCAGAGCAGTGTCTTATGGTCGAAGAGGCTCGAGTTGAACACTCTGACCGCGTGGATGGTGCTCAAGGGGCTTCGTCCGTTAACGAGGCTCCCGAAGAGGTTACTGATGCGACCTTTAAAGGGATGGATAGGAAGCTAGAGATGTCGGTGGAGCCCTCAACTACTGAGTTACTCTCCGAGGAGGGGATTAAGGCAACAATGCCCCCTATTTTGGTTGATGCTGAGCTTGAGTTCCTGCACGGGCTTGAGAAGAATTTATCCAACCAAATAAAAGCAAGTGTGAATTTCTGCAATGCTAAAAATTTGACCTGTACACCAAAAACAAAGAAGAAAGTTAACAAAATGTGAGATCAAACCATTTTCATCCCCGGCCATGGCGCCAAAATTTAATCGGGGGAAAACCAAGCACGAAAAGTGTTATTTTGAAATCAAGCAATAAAAGTTTATGTGCTTTGGCTTGCTCGATACTTTCGTTGTAGCATAGAGGCTAAACGGGGCGAATCCACAAGGACGGGAAGCAATAGAAGCTTTACCGGTTTATTCACGTGTGTGTTAATGGTTTTTATATGTTTTAAAGAATGAAAAGAAAAGAAAAAAAAGAATGAAAAGGAGAGTACGGTGAAAACAAAGATAGAAACATTGAAAAGAATATTTTGTGATTTTTATGAGATATTTTCTAAACAGAATAAAAAGAAAAGAAAACTCATGGTTACTAACCACTAACGGCTCCACTAATCATGCTAACCTCTTAGTGATAGTTGCCTCACATGTATCCTTGGCCATCACTAGTCCTTAGTTCAAGAGCGTTTCAAAGCATGACCCATAAGATCACTTTCACATCCAACTCAATAATAAGTGCAAGGTACACTTAAACTATCAAAATTAAACTAGAGTAAGCATGAAATAAAATAATTTTAGTTTGTTAGAGCATTAGAATCCATCATCATGATGAAAGTACACCTAGAGGGGGGGTGAATAAGTGTAAGGCTAATCTAATGACAAATAATGCAGAATTAAAACTAAATTGCAACACATTTAGTGTAACCAAAGAGTGTAGCTGAATTCCCGGTGAAGGGCTCTGGACTAACTCCTCTAAATTCCTCTAAATAAGAGTTGAGGTGCTATATAAAGCTCTCTTGGTTTAACACAAGTATGGCACACAATCAAACCCAAGCATATATATATATATATATATATATATATATATATATATATATATATATATATATATATATATATATATATATATATATATATATATATGAACAATATGATGCAGTGCTCAATGAGAGAGAGAGAGAGAGAGAGAGAGAGAGAGAGAGAGTTAAGAGATAGTGGATCAAATGCAAACACCAAGATATGTTTCGGGGTCGAGCCACTGCTCTACGTCCCCGCCTTCACACAGAAGAATTTTCACTATATCGTCCATACAAGACTTCCCACACAGGGAACCTCTACTGAGGATTTAGGTAATACAATATGGGAGTACACAACTCCTCTCTCAAACAACAACCTCCACACTAGAGGCAAGGCATAACACAATCACCTCTACACTTAGAGGGATAGGCACTTAGCCAACAACAATCATCTCACACTTGAGGGATAAGGCTCAAACACAACTCCAACAATCACCTCTTCACTAAGAGGGATAACAACAAACCCAATTGCACAACCTCCTCTACACTTAGAGGGTAAGGCACAAAGCCACAAGTAAAGAAAAGGGTTACAACTCTTGGTGATCACAAAGATCACAAACCAATGTTCCTACAAAACTAGATCCTATAGAAAGGATAGACATGATAGCTCAAGTGTGAGAAAATAAAGAGTTTGGAAATCAAAATCAAAAGAAAAATTCTTGAGAAAACTTCTAGAATAGTAATAAAAAGGAAGATTAAAAACTAATTCCCAAAGACTCTATTTTTCTTTGAATTTTTCAACCCTTTTTAAAACAAATAAAGATCAAATCTTTAAGCCCAAAACTCTTTTAAAAACTTGCTGTTAAACACTTGTAAAGGTGAAAAAAATTGCTCTCTACAAACTTGTCTAAAACAACTCAAGAGAAGGCATATTTATAGCCTCTCCAAACCTGCCAATTGGCGATCTGATAAAAGGCAAAATTGCGCTTTCAGTCGACCGCCCGATCGACTGGCCAACGGTCATTTTTATAAGAGTTGTGCCTCCGGTTGACCGCCCGGGACTGCATACAGAGAGCAGCAGCTCTCTACCGGTCGACTGGGCCATTTCCAGAGAGCAGAGCTCTCTGGACAGTCGACCCCCCGGTCGACCGGCCCAACAGCCGAAGCTGGCGTGCACTTTGGTGCACGTCGGTCGACCGGACCGGTCGACCGACTTCTGCAACGGTCGACCGGTCCGGTCCACTGGCAGAAAGCCAGGTCCAATGTTTAGGGATTAAAAAGCTTGTCTTTTTATTATCAAATAAATCTCATAAAATCACATAAATTTCACAAAAATATGTTCTTATAAGATTTTTGAAATATAAATATGTGTGACAAAAATTCAACACATATTATATCTAATTTGAACCATTTTTGTGATATTGAAATTTGGTATAAATATAAAATCGGTATTTTCTAAATTTGGATTTTTGAAATAGAAAACCGTTTTCTCCAAAACTCATCTAAATACAAAAACATGATATTGAAAACTTTGAAGCATATTGTATATGGATGAAATCTAATATACATATAAAGATATCTATTTATGTTTTTGACATGAAATCCAAAATCGGTTAAACCAAAAAATCAAAACCAAATAAACTTTAAACTTATGTGTGTATGTGAACTTGAGCATATCAACACTATCTAATCTTTACATAAGATCTAAATAATCTAAACTAAATATACTGAGGTCTTCTTATAGAACTCCTTCTCCAAGTAGACTCGATCCAAATGCGATCCACTGAGCTTGACTCCAACCGAGTACTAAATGCGATCTTGATGCTCGAGCTCTTGAATCAACATTTGAAAGCTCCAAAACACCTTTGTTGAAACTAATCACCTACTAATATCTTGATCAAATATCTGAAACTAAATATCATAAGATTATTAGTAAACTATAACTACATGAGTTAATCATCATCAAAACTAGAGTGAAGGGCCTCTGGGCCAACAATCACCCCCTTTTTTATGATGACAAAACTCATAGAGTTATGTATGCATGGATTAAAGTTAAGCTTCATAGAAGCTCCCCCTTAACTCATGCATAGCAATAAACATAAAGATATGTAATAAATGCTCAACATAAACATGCACAACATGCATAAGTGAAGAATACTTCTCCTCTTTTGCATAAACAAAACATATATGCTCGAGAACCCTTTTGCATAAAAAAAAACATATATGCTCGATACCAAATGTAAATAAATAAACATGCATATATGATATCAATTGTAAGTAAAAAGTAAACATGTATATAAACTCAAAAACATTCTCCGAATTTCTCTCCCCCTTTTGTCAATCATCAACAAAGGTGTGAAAACAAATCAAACAATAAAGATATATATGCAATATATATTCATGAAGAGGAGAGACGTTAAGTTAACTCCCCCTGCATACATGCATTATATGAAAAGGGATGACTAAACTCTAACCACATAAAGTATAATATGCAGTATATAAAAGGAGATGTGAAGCTCCTATTACACACGTATACTACATACCAAAGAAAGGTCAATAATCACTTCAATATGAAATACACTCAGCATGAATCTATATATAGAGAAGATGTTAAACTCCCCTTGCATATAAGCAATACAAATCAAAATATTATGATACCAATTAAAAAGTATATCAATTTAGGTGAAGATATACATCGAAACATCATGATACCAATTTATGATACTAATTGAAAATAAACAAAATATTTTGAAGATACCAATTGTAAGTAAACAAAAATTTTAAGATACTAAAAATACCAATGTGAAAATATCTTGATACCAATTTAAAAAAGTCTTGTAAATTTTGATACCAATAGAAAATGACACATTGTATGTTTTGATACCAATTGAAAGATATATATATATATATATATAGGAAATCTTGATACCATTGAAGGTAACAATCAATTTCAAAGTAACTTGATACCAAAAAAATGTCTTGTAAGTTTTTGATACCATGTGAAAGTAAAAATCAAATTGATTTAGGTAAGCATAACCCATATCAATTAGATACCAATTTAAAATGAAACATAATACCAATATTGAAAATGTTAGTATATACCAAAATAAAGTATTTTTCATCATAAAGAATGTGAGTAAGATATCAATTGAAAATGAAATCTATTGAAAGATACCAATTTGAAAGATAAAACATGAATTTTCTCTCCCTTTATGGAATACCAATAAAAATAATGCATAAGCTTGTATAAGATATCAATTGAAGAATAATTGACATTAAGGAGTAAATCAAGCTTAGCATAAATATAATTTGTGCTATAAGATGTAAAGATATGGTAAGCACAATCAAATCACATATATATATGTATGAAAATGTAAATATCAATCGAAATTGATACTATTTGAGGTTTGAAGCACATATATATATAAAAAAATAAAATATAAGTATACAAACATGAAAATATCAATTGAGATACCAATTGAAAATATAATGAGGATCAAGTGTATAACTCATAATACCTCCCTTTCATGCACATGTTAAAAAGATTTTCAATTAGGCTCACAAGGCATGGTCGCCCATCCGTCCGCCCTTCGATGGAAGGGGTTTTCAAAAATAAGTTTTGAAAAATATTTAACACATTTGAAAACGCTATCAATTGAAGAATAATGACTAGTTTAAAGATAATATTTAAAAACTAGTGCGAAATCCTTCAAGTAAGGAATAAAACATAAATATTTTCATGAAAAATATGTAAGTCACACGATCATCGACACTCAAGGTCTATAAAGCACATATATGCTCATGAAATAGAAATCATGAGTAAACAAAAATAATGTGAGTGTAAGAATCATGTAATCACAAAATCATAGGAATAGCCAATAAAGCTCAATATGACATTCCTTTATAAACATGAAAAATATGAAAATTTAATTTTCATTAAATAATTCCAATTTCAAGACATATGTATGTTTTGTCAAAAACTAAAGGTATACATACATATCCTAAACATAAATGAGTCCACAAAGAATTTTACAAAAAAGGCAAATGACTCAAGGGCATACATGTATATCTTAAGTTTTAACTAAAATTAACATATACATGAAATTAAAACATATTAAAACATGTACAAAATGGAGAATACAAGTTAAAATGCACTAATCATCAAAACTAGGCTATACTAGTACATCTAATGGGTACAAATGAGCATTTAAGCACAAACATATAATAATCAATTTGTGGCTCACTAGATGTATAAGTATATACACAAGTTTTAATGAAAATTTACATTTAAATATGTAATCAACATGAAGTATAAAACAAAACTAATATGATCATTAGGCTAAATGCACATGTTTAGAGCCATGATATACATAATAGTTAGACTTAAGTGAGAGCACAAAAAATAATAATCCATATAAACATGGGTGTATCTCAAATACTAATCATGTATATTTCAAGTCTAATTAACATAGCATTTAACATAATAATCACGAAAAGTCAAAACATGCTAAAAATCAACAATATAAAAGCATGTAAACTAAATGGGAGTTAGAGATAGTTACCAAAACTATTAGGACTAATCTCTAGATCTCCAAACCATAATGGTCCTCCCACCAAACTCCCCTTGAAAGTGATGCATCCAAAATAATCATCGTTTAGCTCGGAACGTATTCACCTCAAGGCACCAATGCTTCTCACGTCATGTGAGAGCCCACACCTACATAAAATAAAATAGGAGTGACTTTTGGTACCCATACTCTTTTGGGCCCATGGGGGTTAACTCCTTTCCTAACCCAAATAAATCTATTTGCAAAATTTGAATTATTAATTCTATCAAAGCAAAATTCTGCAAGGTGACTCTTACGTCCACAATGTGTACAAGTGTACACATGAGCATACCTAGTATCATGTGTGTGAACATGAGAAGCATGTGTATGCCGTGTATGGTGTGCATGAACATGTGGTGCATGTTTCTTGTGAAACATGGATTCCAATTTCTTGTGATTCATAGCACATTGGTTCAAAGTGGAGCCCAAACAATCAACACTCTTCTTTAAGATATTTATATCATTTTCAATAATTGAAGAAGAGGTGGAGCATGCTATAGATACACTAGAAGGTGTGGCTATACTAGCATGGCAAACATGTGAGTCAATATCATTTTTCAAAGAAATATTTATCTTAGAAACCAAATCTACTTCTTTTGAAATAGAGGCAATTTTATTTTTCAAAGATTGGTTTTCTTTTACAACAAAATCAAGTTTTGAAGTCAAAGTTTCATTTTTCTTCAAAACAATATCACAATCATTTTATTTTTCAAAATTTTATTTTCATTTAGGGTAGGTCAAGTTGGATTTCAACGAATCTCTTTCATTTGAAATCTCATCTTTCTCTTGCAAAGCCATATCAAGTTTAGAAAATAACTCTTTATTTTTCTTCTTTCATTTTAAAAGTTTTCTTTTTCAAAAGTTGGTATTTTTGTAATAAGTTTTCACAAATAATAGATAGTTCTTCATTTAAAGCATCGGCATCAACATAATCATCGCCAGAAGAACTAGCACTATCATCTAGTTGACTTTTTGAATTTACCTTAAGGAGTCATTCCCTTGGACCATATAACAATGTTGTTCGAATTCATCCTCACTAGCTTCCTTCTCCATAATATTTGGCATCTGAAGCTTTGGAGAGGTCAAGGTGTTCCACACTGCAAAGGCAGAATCACAATGAGAAACTATACACAAATATTCTTTACTTAAAGTGCTCCTAAGTGCCTCAAGGGCTTGTGCATTGGCCTCTATATGCTTGCTATTATTAAGATAAGGTTTCTTAGTAGCGGCAAGGAAAACATGCAAGCCTAGGGTTTTAAGGTACATACTCATTCTAAGCTTCCACATATCAATATTAGAAACATCAAACATGAGAGGTGCAAGATAATCCATGAGTATGTGCAAACAAATAAGTGTGCAAATGCAAATATTAGATTAGCAACCAAGATTTCACTCCTAGGTGGTTAAACCTAATATCAGGAGCGTAGGCTCTGATACCAATTGAAAGTACACCTAGAGGGGGTGAATAGGTGTAAGGCTAATCTAATGATAAATGATGTGGAATTAAAACTAAATTGCAACACACTTAGTGTAACCAAAGAGTGTAGCCGAATTCCCGGTGAAGGGCTCTGGACTAACTCCTCTAAATTCCTCTAAATAAGAGTTGAGTGCTATGTAAAGCTCTCATGGTTTAACACGAGTATGGCACACAATCAAACCCAAACATATATATTATACACACACACACACACACACACACATATACATACACACACACACACAACACACACACACACACACATATATATATATGATATGAACAATATGATGCAATGCTCAATGAGAGAGAGAGAGAGAGAGTTAAGAGATAGTGGATCAGACGCAAACACCAAGATACGTTTCGAGGTTCGAGCTACTGCTCTAACGTCCCCACCTTCATACAGAAGGATTTCCACTATATCGTCCACACAAGACTTCCCTCCCATATAGGGAACCTCCACTGAGAATTTAGGTAATACAATATGGGAGTACACAACTCCTCTCTCAAACAACAACCTCTACACTAGAGGAAAGACATAACACAATCACCTCTACACTTAGAGGGATAGGCACTTAGCCAAACAACAATCACCTCACACTTGAGGGATAAGGCTCAAAGCCACAACTCCAACAATCACCTCTTCATTAAGAAGGATAACAACAAACCCAATTGCACAACCTCCTCTACACTTAGAGGGTAAGGCACAAAGCCACAAGTAAAGAAAAGGGTTATAACTCTTGGTGATCACAAAGATCACAACCAATATTCTCACAAAACTAGATCCTATAGATAGGATAGATATGATAGCTCAAGTGTGAGAAAATAAAGAGTTTGGAAATCCAAATCACAAAGAAAAATTCTTGAGAAAACTTCTAGAATAGCTATAGAAATGAAGATCAAAAACCAATTCCTAAAGACTCTATTTTTCTTTGAATTTTCTAACCCTTTTTAAAACAAATAAAGATAAATCTTTAAGCCTAAAACTCTTTTAAAAACTTGCTGTTAAACACTTATAAAGGTGAAAAAAATTTCTCTCTAAATACTTGTCTAAAACACTCAAGAGAAGACATATTTATAGCCTCTCTAAATCTGCCCGTTGGCAGTCTGGCAAAGGGCAAAATTGCCCTTCGGTCGACCGCCCGGTCGACCGGCCAACGGTCATTTTTATGACTGTTATGCCTCCGACCGGGACTGGATACAGAGAGCAGCAGCTCTCAGCCGGTTGACTGACTGGTCGACCGGGGCCATTTCCAGTGAGCAGAGCTCTCTGGACGGTCGACCACCAGTCGACCGGCCCACTAGCCCAAGCTGGCGTGCACGTTTGTGTACATCAGTTGACTGGACTGGTCGAGTGACTTCTGCAGCGGTCGACCGGTTTGGTTGACCGACAGAAGGCCAGGTCTACTTTTTAAGGATTAAAAAGCTTGTCCTTTTATTATTAAATAAATCCCATAAAATCACATAAATTTCACAAAAATATGTTCTTATAAGATCTTTGAAATATAAATATGTGTGACAAAAATTCAACACATACTATAAACAATTTGAACCATTTTTTGTGATATTGAAATTTGGCATAAATACAAAATTGGTATTTTTCAAACTTAGATTTTTGAAATGAAAAACTGTTTTCTCCAAAACTCATCTAAATACAAAAATATGATATTGAAACAACTTTAAAGCATATTGTATATGGATGGAATCTAATATACATATAAAGATATCTATCTATATTTTTGACATGAAATCCAAATCGGTTAAACCGAAAAACCAAAACCAAATAAACTTTAAACTTGTGTGTGTATGTGAACTTGAGCATATCAACACTATCTAATCTTTACATAAGATCTAAATAATCTAAACTAAACAAACCGAGGTCTTCTTGTAGAACTCCTTCTCCAAGTAGACTCGATCCAAACGCGATCCACTAAGCTTGACTCCAACCGAGTACTAGATACGATCTTGATGTTCGAGCTCTTGAATTAACATGTGAAAGTTTCAAAATACCTTTATTGAAACTAATCACCTACCAATATCTTGATCAAAAATCTGAAACTAAATATCACAAGATTATTAGTAAACTATAACTACATGAGTTAATCATCATCAAAACTAGAGTGAAGGGCCTCTGGGCCAACACATGAGTCATCAATGGCTCTTGCAAGAGTAAGGCCGAATAGAGGCTATTAGATTCATGTGAATTATCAAGTAAGGAGTTAGCAAATTAGTGTTTAGTAGTTAGTTGCCATTGTATATAGCAGAAAATTGAAAACTATATATTGTAAAATTTTCCTTGAATCAAATGAAAGATTACAATAGTTTCAAAAAATTTCAATTACAAGAGAGAGAAGATATTTAAACTCAAGTTTCCTCTTTATTTAATGTTGGGTTCTTTGCATAGAGATGGAAAGTGAATCCTATTTTCTGTTGACCAGGTGAACGTCAAGCGCTTCTGAAATTTTCTCCTTGGATAACGAATGGAGTAGCACAGCTCCTATCCAATAAAATCTCAAAGAGACTTAGGAAAAAACTTGAACTCAGCAAGTTAACGTATAAGAGTTGCACTATTTGTCAATATTCCTCAACTGAATATTCTGACTCCTTTTCAATAGCAAACTGAGCTATTATAGGGGTTTCAGAGGTAAAATTGTCCCTTAAAAATTCTCCATAATGGTGATTAACTCTCCTCATTACGTGGGCAGTAACTGGCCCAGTAATGAGGGCAGTTACAACTGAGACGTGGAGCTCACTTGCAATTAGAACGCAGGCTTGAGTTCTGCGTTTAGCCATGGAGATGCTGTTGGACGCGGACCTCGAGCTTTGCTAGACGTGGGCTTCAAGCCCTGCGTCTTGGCATTGCAGTGATGCTGGAATGCGGGTTTCGAGCCTCGCATTTTATCACTGCGGTGATACTTGGATGCAGGTTTCGAGCCTCGCGTCTTGACATTGCAGCTGTGTTGAGATGTGGGCTTCGACTCTGCGTCTTGACATTGCAGTGATGCAGGAGTGCAAGTTTTGAGCCCTGCATCTTGGCGTTGCATGAATGGCTTTGATTAGCTTTGTGTTTGAAGTATGAACTCTGCTATCTGATGACTTGTCTTCAGTGATTTTTTTATAGTCTATAGAACCCCCTCCGAAGTTTTCAAAACTCCGCGGTTGACTGGGACAGGTTTTGAAACACTTTGGACTTTTCTTTTAGCAGCAAGCTCTTAAGACTGGACTGGCAATCTTCTGAGATACCTGAGCTTGATCTTGTCTGGATCTTGGTCTTCGTGAGTGTACTGTTAATCTCTTTGAGGCCATCAGAGATGATCGTCGTGAGTGTCTGAACACGCAATCCAGACCTCCTCGGTGCTCTGAGCTAGTTGTTGGTGTACTGTTGAACTGGGAGAATAGTCTTCTGCTTTTGCCAGTGTATTGTTGAACTGATTGCAGAAGTAAAGACTGAACACAGGTCTTATAGACGTAAAGGTCATGTTGCCTTGAAGACGTGGACCTCGTCTAAAGTAGAAACGCGACTCTCATTCATTGGAGAGACGCGCAACTCTCACTTTGTTGAAGTGACGCAGACTTCAAGGTGAAGACGCGAACTTCTTTTTGCTGAAGAGACGCGGCTCTGTTAAACATGAAACTCGTGTTCTGGGTGTGTTGCCACGTGTCTGGCAGAGCTTGAAGAGACGTTATCTTAAAACGCAAAGTCTACGTTCTAGGCGCGTTGCCACGCGTCTGGTGGCGATTATTCTCGAGATACGGGCCAGGTATCTTGGCTAATTACCGTGTCTATAAAAAGATATCAGTCTTTTAAGAGTCATCATTAGACTCTTTTCTACTCCATTGAACTCTGCGTCAAGAGTTTTAAGAACTTAAGAAAAACTTCGAGCCTTTTCTTCCTTTTTTTATCTTCTCCACAGAATTCACTATCAAGATGGCCCAAAGATCAAGCCTGTGGCTTCATCCTCGAGCGCTGTCGCTCTAGAGATTCAAATGGGAGGTTCCACTATGTAGGAGGCCCCCATTTCAGACAATAAGACCATTCAAATGATTTCCGCTATTAAGGATATTGAAGAGTTACCTTAACTCTTAAACTTCTTCTAAGTTGAACCGCCAACGCGAGGCTCACACCCGTGTTTAATTTTCAAATGTGACTCTTGAACTGGTAGGCAAGACACGGGTTTGACTACCTCCGCGCTTTCTCTTAATCATCTTGAGTTTGTGTCTGCTTATTGAACGCGAGCTTCGTTGAGCCTTGTATTTGATCCCAACATTTAGAGAATTTTCTAAGTGGGGGAGTTCAGATGCGGACTTCATGTGAACCTCGCGTCTCTGAGGTTTGACATAGTTTTCACTGAGTCTCGCGTCTGATTCCATCACTTAGAGAAGTTTCTAAGTTGTAGAGTTTTAAACGCGAACTTCATGTGAGCCTCGCGTCTCTGAGATTTAGACGTGGGTTTCACTGAGCTCTGCGCCTCAGTTATTAGACACAGTTCTGAGGTGAACCTTGCGGCTGAGTTTCAACACTTAGACAATTTTCAGGTTGCTAACTATTGTATTATCATTTTGCAATGTGATACTCCTCGAATCCTCTATCCACAAAGTGTCTCTTGGGCATGTGGTGGAGTCGATCCTAACCTTACATTCATGCTCCAAGAGGCTGCTCCAGTGTTTACTCTGAAATCAAGAGAGTGTCGAGACAGGCTCAGCGACCCTAGTATGCTAACCTTCCATGAGATCATGACAATGAGCGGTTTGAGTACGATACCCGCATCACACTGAAGAAAACTGACTTCTTTTTTGGTGATGCCATTGCTGAGGACGACAGGATTCTGTAAGACGGAGACTATAAATTGCTTCACCAAATCGGGTCGAGAAACACCATTGGTCTTCAAGAAGAGAGGAAGTCAATTGCTGTTCCTGGCCATAATCAAGAAGATGAACTTTGTGTATCTTTAATGTTTCAAGGAGTGAGTGCAACCGTTCACTGAGCAAGAGGACTTCTTTATACTCCTTTGTTGTAACACTCAATCTTATTTGATAAGAGAGCGTTTTGTATCACTTTCATATTTTTGAATATTAATAAAAGTGATACTTTTTTGACTTCTTATTTGCCTTGACTTCTTTTTTGCATTGAAAATCAGACAAGTGGAAGTGATTATTGATTTCCTAGAAGTGTAATATTTTAACTTAGCAAGTCAAAGTTGAAAATTTCCATTTAAGAAATTTAAAAAGGTTACTGTCAGAGATGTGATATTAACTTAACAGGAGTGGAATAAGTTTTATAGACTTGCCATTCTATAAAGCAGAATGACAAATGAAGTTTTTACTCCGCGGAGGATTGTGATTGAGTCTTCATCAGAGGTTTAGTATTAACGTAAGTAAGACTCAGCTCAGGATTAGTGAGAACACTGTTAAAGGTATGATATTAACCTAACAGTGATTTAAAGTGGACCTGCCATTTTATTGACGAGAATAACACGTAAGGCTAGACCCTCGGGGATTTAAGTATTTCTTTACCGTCAGAGGTGTGATATTACATAATGGATTGGATTGATTCTTATCAGATGTGTGATATTAACTTGACAAGGATGTTAGATAGAGGTGTGATGTTAACTTAGCTCCACAAGAATTCAGTTTTGTTTAAAAAAAATGAAAATACCACTACCACTATCATAGATGTAGTGTTAAACTTGGCAGTGGAGATAATGCTAGAGGTGTAAATTTGAACTTAGCACTAGTCATCTCGATTTCGATAGAAACATTGAGGTAACGTCATTGTCATAGGTCTATTGTTGAACTTAACAATGAGCTGGATGCTAGAGGCATGATGTTAAACTTAGCATCGCTCGTCTCAGCTTCGATATGGAAGCCTGATGAAGATGACTATTAGAGGTTTAATGTTGAACTTGGGAGCAACTTGATTACTATTAGAGGTGTGATATTAACTTAACAGTAATTTGTCAGAGGTGTAGTGTTAACATGACAACAAGAGTTGATTTACAATATGAGCAATTTGAGGACTTGCCATTCTCTTGAGGAGAATTGACAAGTGAAGCTTAGAATGTCAGAGGTTTACTATTAACTTGACAATTTTGAAGATTTATAACTCCATGTAAGGGAGTTGACAAGTGAAAGTTCATACTCGCTGGAAGTATTGGAACTTTCCACTGTTAGAGGTATGATGTTAACATAACAGTGATTGAGTTTGTGGATCTACCAGTCCATGGGAGGAATTGGTAGGAGATTTTGGTGAAAAATAGAATGAATTATCAGAGGTGTAATATTAATGTGACAAACATTAATTTTCTAAGGGTATGAGAGGTTTACCGTTAGAAGTGTAATGTTAATATAACAGTGGAGTGGCTTTGAGTGGATATTTAGTGAAATTTTGTCGTCAGAGGTTTAATGTTAACTTGACTGACTCTACTGGGGATCGAGGAAAATGGCTTGTCAGAGGTTTACTGTTAATGTGACAGTCTGTGCTCATTTCACTGGAGAAATAGCCACAGGTATTTTTGTGGTCCTACCATTCCGTGAGAGAGAATTGACAAGAGATTTTAGAGGGAAAAACGGAACCAAGTCCCTTAGGATTTTTAGCAAGCCCTCAGCTATCAACGGATTTTGTGCGCCTTCACCAACTATCGTTTAAGTTAGGCTACTCATGTTATTCCCTTCAGCATGATGAGTTATCGAGGACTTATGTTGGACTTAAAAGTCAACATTTTCCTCTATCCTTAACCTTCAGAGGCGTCGGATTTTGGTAGATAACTAGAGAAGAGTAACAAAGTTAAAACTAAAGTTTCGCATTTTGTTTCTTCTTCGATGTTTACATCATGCGTCATGATGTAATTAGTGTCCAGTTGGCTCAACAATGATCGACCGCGATGAGATCCATTGAAGAAGAAAGAAGATTTTCTTTGGCGCTCTTCCAAATATCTTGGATCTGAAAGTTTTGATCAGAGGTGTAATGTTAACTGATCATGAGAAGAATCCTATCAAGGATAGTACTTCTTCAAGAATCTACCGTTGATCAGCATCATGAGCGTATCATTATCTGGGGTTATAAGGCGGTATGCTCCATTCGAGTAGACTGACTCTACTATAAATGGTTCTTCTCATTTGGGCTGGAATTTCTCTTTGGTCTTATGCGTCATTATCATGGGTCTTCTGACAGGTAAGACAAGGTCACCTTTCTTGAAAGTTCGTTCCTTGACTTTCTTATTAAAGGCTCTGGTAATTCGAGCTTGATAGAGCTCGATTTATTGTTGAGTTTGTAGGCATTTATCGTCCAAAGCTTCCAACTCTTGGAGTCGCAGTCGATGCTTCTCTTCATTCATCATCTCTATTGTGAAGATAACACGTAGAGATGGGATCTGAATTTCTAATGGGAGTACGACCTCACACCCGCATACCAAAGAGAACGGTGTAGCTTTCGTCGGGGTTCTCACTGTTATGCGATAAGCCCAAAAGCATTCACCTAACTTATCATCCTAGTCGCGTTAGCTTT
>JAVJIF010028711.1:0-47185 GCA_038442645.1 Agave tequilana
TAGGACTTAAAAACTTGGGTTTTTATTTTTAATTAAATCTCATAAAATCACATAAATTTCACAAAATTAGTTCTTATTAGATCTTTGAAATACAATATGTGTGACAAAAATTCAACATATATTACAAACTAATTGACCATTTTGGTGAGATAGAAAATTTGCCTTAAACCAATATCCGTATTTTCTGAAACTTGGATTTTTGAAATAGAAACCGTTTTCTCCAAAACTCATGTAAATCAAAAATATGATATTGAAACACTATGAAGCATGCTGTATATGGATAGAATCCAATTTACATGAAATAGTATATCTATGTTTTTGACATGAAATCCATATTGGTTAAACCGAAAACCAAAAACTAATAAACTTAAAACAAGTGTGTGTAATTGTGAACTTGAGCATATCACACTATCTAATCTTTACAATGAGATCTAAACAAAGTATACTAAAACAACCGAGTCTTCTTGTAGAACGCCGTCTCTAAGTCGACTCGATCCAAACGTGATCCCCTGAGCTTGACTCCAACCGAGTGCTAGATGTGAACTTTACGCTCGAGCTATTGAATCACCATGTGAAAGCTCCAAAATACCTTTGTTGAAGCTAATCACCTACTAAAATCTGATTAAATATCTAAAACTAAATATCACAAGATTATTAGTAAAACTATAACTACATGAGTTATTATTATCAAAACTAGAGTGAAGGGCTCTGGGCCAACAATCTCCCCCTTTTTGATGATGATAAAACTCATGGAGTTATATATGCATAGATTAAGTTAAGCTTCATAGAAGCTCCTCCTTAACTCATGCATAGAAATAAACAATAAGATATATAATGAATGCTCAACATAAATATGCATAAACATGCATAAAATAAGGAAATGAAACAACATGATCTTTTATATTAATGAAATAAACATGCTTTTGATAAAATAAACATGTTCTTAAAAACAATGCTCTTAATACCAATAAAGACTCTATTTTAAAATAAACATGTTCTTAAAATAATGTTGTTCTTGATACTAATAAAACTCTTGATACCAACAAAATAATAAAAGATGCTCTTGATACCAATACCAACAAAACATGCTTTTGATACCAATGGTAAAGGATACAAATTTAAATGAACATGCATATAAAAACAAACAAACATGCATATATCAAACTCCAAAATATTTCTCCCCCGTTTTGTCAATTTATCAACAAAGGGGTGGAAATAATAAAGGGTATAAACAATAAAGTGTATATGCTATATACATTCATGAAGAGGAGAGACGTGAGTTAACTCCCCTACATACTGCATTTATATGAAAAGAGATGACTAAACCCTAACCACATAAAGCATAATATGCAATGTATAAAAGGAGATGTGAAGCTCCCTCTACACACGTGTACTACATACCAAAGAAAGGTCAATAACTTCAATATGACATGCACTCAACATGAATCTATATATAAGAAGATGTTAAGCTTCCCTTGCATATAAGCAATACAAATCAAACATTATGATACTAATTGAAAGATATATCAATTTAGTATGAAGGTATACATCGAAACATCATGATACCAATTATGATACCAATTGAAAATAAACAAAACAACAAAAATTTTGATATCAATTGAAATTTATAAACATATAGGTAATCTTGATACCAATTGAAAAACTTAGTACCAATTGAAAATATTTTACACTTTTGATACCAATTGAAAAATATAACTAATCTTTTTGGTTAAACACTAAAAATATTTTGCAATAGAGATACCAAATAGAGAATAATATCAATTTAAGATTCTTGATACCAAAATTGAAAAAATGAAACATATACCATCGAAAATAATTTTCATTAGGAGTATAGGAAACCAAATAAAAACTAAGATATCATTTTTCATATAAGAGTGTGAGTAAGATATCAATGGTAAACAAAACCGATTGAAAGGTAAACATGAATTTTCGCCCCCTTTATGAAATACTAATGAAAATGATGCATAAGCTTGTATAAGATACCAATTTGAAAATTAATTGACATTAAGGACTAAATCAAGCTTAGCATGTCAAAATTTGTGCTCAAAGATATAGAGATATAGTAAGTACAATCAAACACACATATATATGTATGAAAATGTAAATACCAATCTAAGTTGATATCGTTTTAAGTTAAAGCTTACATATATAGAACAAATATGAGTATACAAGATAAATGTCAATTGTGATACCAACTGAAAACACAATAAGGATCAAGTGTATAACTCATACTCCCTACCACCCATTTTATGCACATGTTTAAACAGATATTCAATAATGCATACAAGGCATAGTCGCCCAACCAACTGCCCTTTGATGGGTAGGGTTTTCAAAAATAAGTTTGAAAATAGTTTTAAACACAATTGAAAACTCTACCAAATGAAGAATACCGCAACTAGTTTTATGATAATCTTGAAAATTAGTACGAAATCCTTCAAGCAAGAAATAAAACAAGAATATATTCCATGAAAAATATGAAAATCACTCAACCAATGTCACTCAAAATCCATATACCACATATATACTCATGAAAATAAAATCATGAGAAACATCAAGTAATGTGAGTGTACAAGTTGTGTGTGAAAAACATCATCAAGAAATAGGCAATTAAGCTCATATATGAAATTCCTTATCAAAAAACATGAAAATCATCAAAATTAAGAATCCTTTAAGGTATATGTATGTTTTGTATAAACTAGAGTATACATACATATCCAAATAAGAACGAGTCCACAAAATATATGCATGAAGGCAAGTGGCTCAAGGATGTATATGTATATTATTAGTTTAGACAAAATAGACATATATGAAGTTTAAACACAACATGAAACATACACAAAATAGAGAATACAAGTCAAAATGCATGAATCATCAAAACTAGGCTATACTAGTACATCTAATGAGTACAAATGAGCAATCAAGCACAAACATCTAATAATCTATTTGTGGCTCACAAGTTGTACAAGTATATACTCAAGTTTTAATGAAAACTAACATCTAAACATATATTAAATCATGAAGCATAAAATGAAAACATAAAACAAAATGATCATTACGTAATGCACATGTTATTAGATCTATGATATACATAATCTAAACAATGTGAGAACACAAAGTATAGATCCATATAACCATGGGTATCTCAATTACTATACATGTATGTCACAAATCTAAATATCATGGTATTTATCATAATAATCATGAAACAAACATGCTAAAAGTCAATGACATGAAAGCATGTAAACTAAATGGGAGTTTAGAGATAGTTATCAAAACCATTAGGGCACATCTCTATGCTCCAAACTAAGGTGGTCCTCCCATCAAACTCCCCTTGAAAGTAATGCATCCATTGTCATCTTTAAGCTCGGAACGCATCCACCTCAAGGCACCATCACTCTCACGTCAAGTGAGAGCCCGCACCTACATCAAATAAAATTGGAGTGGTCTTTGGTACCCATACTTTTTTGCGTCCATGGGGGTTAGCTTCTTTCCGAACCCAAACAATTTTTTGCTAAATTACATCATGTACCCTATCTTAACAAAACTTAGTAAGGTGGCCCTTACGTCCACAATGTATACAAGTGTACACATGAGCATACAAAGTATTATGAGTGTGAACATGAGGAACATGTGTATGCCGTGGTTTGTGGCATGCATAGGAGGAACATGTTTCTTTCGAAACATAGATTCCAAACGTGTGTGGTTCAAAGCACTTGGCTCAAAGTGGAGCCCAAACAATCAACACTCTTCTTTAAAACATTTATATCATTTTCAATTATGGAAAGAGGTGCATGCAATAGATACACTAGGAGGTGAAGCTATACTAGCATGGCAAACATGAGAATCTATATTATTTTTAAAAAAAATATTTTTCTTAGAAACCAAATCAATTTCTTTTGAAATAGAAATAATTTTATTTTTCAAAGATTCATTTTCTTTACACAAAATCATGTTTTGAAGATATAACTTCATTTTTCTTCAAAACAATTTCACAATCATTTTTACTTTTCAAAATTTCATTTTCTTTTAAGGCAAGTTCAAGTTTGGATTTCAATGAATCCCTTTCATTAGAAATCTCCACTTTCTCTTGCAAAACCAAATCAGTTTAGAAACTAAATCCTCATTTTCTTTATTTAATGCAAAACTTTTCTTTTTCAAAGCTTTATATTTTTCAAGCAATTTTTCACAAACAATAGATAGTTCTTTATTTAAAGCATGGGCATCAACTAATCATCGCCGAAGAACTAGGACAATCATCTAGTTAAGTTTCCGAATTTAACTCAGGGTATCATTCCCTTGGACCATATAGCAATGTTATTCGGATTCTCCTTCACTAGATTCCATCTCCACATGATTCGTCTTTTGAGCGTGGGAGAGGTCAACGTGTTCCACACTGCAAAGGCAGAAACACAATGAAAAACCAACATAAGATATTCTTTATTAAGAGTTCTTCTAAGTACCGTTAGGGCTTGTGCATTGCTCTATATACTTGCTATTACAAAGATAGGATTTCTTGGTAGCGGCAAGGAAAACATGCAAACCTAGGGTTCTTAGGTACATGGACATCCTAGCCTTCTAAACAATAATGTTGGAAGTATCAAACATAGGTGGGGTCATGAAGTCCATGAGTGTGCAAATGCAAATCTAGATTAGCAAATCAAGATCACACTCCTAGGTGGTTAACCTAATATCAGGAGCGTAAGCTCTGATACCAATTAAAAGTACACCTAGAGGGGGGGAATAGGTGTAAGGCTAATCTATGATAAATAATGCGGACTTAAAAACTAATTGCAACACACTTAGTCTAACCAAAGAGTGCAGCCGAATTTCCGGTGAAGGGCTTTGGACTAACTCCTCTTAATTCCTCTGAATAAGAGTTGAGGTGCTATATGAAGCTCTCTTGGTTAAACACAAGTGAGGCACACAAACAAACACAACCAAGCATATAAGTATGAATGAGCAATATGAATAATGCAAGGCACAATGTAAGAGAGAGAAAGTTAGAGAAAGTGGATCAAACACAAACACTGAGATATGTTTCAAGGTTCGAGCACACAGCTATACATCCCTGCCTTCACACAGAAGGATTTCTACTAACTCGTCCACACAGGAATTCTCACACAGGGAACCTCCACTGATGATTTTAGGTGAATACAATTGGGAGTACACAACTCCTCTCTCCAACAAATGCAACCTCTCACAAGAGGCAAGGCACAAAACAAATCACCTTTACACTTAGAGGGATAGGCACTTAGCCAACAATGATCAACCTCTCATTAGAGGGATTCGGCTCAAAGCTACACATACACAATCACCTCAGACTTGAGGGATTCCAACACAACCTCCACTATCACCTCTCACTAGAGGGATACTAATACAATCACCTCTCACTAGAGGGATATCACAAATCAAGAGGGGTTTACAACTTGGTGGTTTCCACAACCGCAAACAAATTTCCCACAAAAATAATAATCCTAAAAGATAGGATAGATAGATTGGCTCAAGTGTGAGAAAACAAAGAGTTTGGAAATTAAAAACTTAAAGAAAATACTTGGGAAAACTTCTAGGATACAATAGAAATGAAGATCAAAAACTTATCCCAAAGACTTTTCTTTTCTTGATTTTTCCAACCCTTTTAAGCAATAAAGATAAAATCTTTTGGCTTAAAAACTCTTTTGAAAACTTGTATATAAACACTAGAAAGAATGAGAATTTTTGCTCTTAGAAATCTTGTTAAAACAAACTCAAATGGGGGGTATTATAGCCATTTCAAATCTGCCCGTTGGCAGCAGGCAAGGGCATTTTTGCCCTTCCGGTCGACCGCCCGATCGACTGGCCCAACGGTCAGATTTCTGACCGTTGTTCCTCCGTTCGACCGAGACAGGATACAGAGAGCAGAGCTCTCTGCCGGTCGACCGGCCTGGTCGACTAGGGCCATTTCCAGAGAGCAGAGCTCTCTGGACGGTCGACCGACCCAGTCCACCGGCCCACCAACTCAAGCTGATGTGCACGCTTGTGCATGTCGGTCGACTGCACCGGTCGATCGACTACTACTGCGGTCGACCGTTCCGGTCGACCGGAAGACAGCCAGTCTAGCCATTATAGGACTTAAAACTTGGGTTTTTATTTTAATTAAATCCCATAAACTCACATAATTCCACAAAAATCAGTTCTTATTAGATCTTTGAAATACAAATATGTGTGATAAAAATTCAACACATATTACAAACTAATTGAACCATTTTGTGAGATAGTAAATTTGCCTTAACTAAAATCCGTATTTTTTGAGACTTAGATTTTTGAAATGGAAAACCGTTTCTCAAAACTCATGTAAATACAAAAACATAATATTGAACAACTATGAAGCATGTTGTATATGGATAGAATCCAATATACATGAAATATAGTATATCTATGTTTTTGACATGAAATCCAATATTGGTTAAACCGAAAACAAAAAACCAATAAACTTAAAACAAGTGTGTGTGTATTGTGAACTTGAGCATATCACACTATCTAATTTTACAATGAGATCTAAACAAACTATACTAAAACAACTGAAGTCTTCTTGTAGAACGCCGTCTCCAAGTTGACTCGATCCAAACGTGATCCCCCGAGCTTGACTCCAACTGAGTGCTAGATGTGAACTTTACGCTCGAGCTCTTGAATCACCATGTGAAAGCTCCAAAACACCTTTGTTGAAGCTAATCACCTACTAATATCTTGGTTAAATATCTAAAACTAAATATCATAAGATTATTAGTAAACTATAACTACATGAGTTAATTATCATTGAAACTAGAGTGAAGGGCCTCTGAGCCAACACGGAGGCTTCTGGCATATGCGTCAGAAATGACTCTGAATTAGCCAGTGCATCCCTGAGTGCTTCTCTTATTTCTTTCGAGAGGCAAAGCAGCTCGTGTATGGTGATACGAGCTGGAATATTAGCCAATTGGGCGAATACATCAAAGCGGAAAGGAATGTCAAGTTCCGGGCCTGAAGGTTTCTTCAGGACGCGGTCAAACCAGACTTCTTTTTGCTTTTCCTTTCCTAAAGTTGGTATTGAGGCTGGAACGGGTACTTCTACTGACATCGTTTGCTGTTACGTTTCTTAGTAGTTTTCTCGTACTGTTTCAATATGTTTTTTCCCGACCGAGTGGCCGCTGGCTGGGGTACATCAGCCTGTGCTGTGAAAGTATACCTCTTATTTTCAGAATTGCTAAGAGAAGCTATTGTTACATTATCATTATCCAACAAGACAGAGACAACGTTGTAGGATCTCCCCTTTGACTTGAATTTCTTTGAATTCCACTGTTGATCTTGGCGAGGTCTGGGTGCTTCCACATGATTTTTCCTATTTTCAATGTCAAGGGATCAAGATCTTTAATCTCTTGCTTTTTAGCTGAAAGGTGATTTATCTCCAGCCACGCTTTTGGGATTGGAAAAAATCCATCAGGGATTATGACCTTTGGCATAGTGCCAAATTTGAGAGTCACTATGTTTGCAGTAAATTTCTTCTGTTCTGACTTTAGAGTTAGTACATTGGCATCCACTAAAGCCTGAATTTTGTCCTTGAGGACAAACACTTACTAGTAGGATGATGAACCATCGTATAGAAAAGACAATAATTGGATCGTTTGTGCGTCCCACTTCATTAGGGCGTCGAGTCTCTGGCAGCTTCAATTTATTCCCTTTTGGAGCAAACGGAATATTGTAACCACCTGCTTATCCTTGAAGGAGTACTGTTTCAGAGAAAACTTAACCTCCTGATTATTGGTGCCGCTTTTTTCTTAGTCTTTGGGGGGCTTCTCCTAACAACTCAACGGACATAGTTTCTTTCCATTTGGCTTAGGATGACTGTACCATCTCACCGCACCCTTTATTATTCATACCCTATTTGCCTTTGGGGGTAGATGGCTCAAACTTTTTAGCCGACTTGTCGGCTATTTCGGCTTGCTCAACCAGTTCTTTTCAGGTATGAGCCTTGACAGCTCCCATACAAATCTCCACTTGGTCCAGAAAGTTATTCCTACATGTCTGCAACAACATTGGCAATGGCATCCCTGCTGGACACATCAGAGAAAAGTTTCTGACCGCTCAATATAATCATGGACGGATTCTCCCTTCCTCTGCACATTGGAGAGGAGTTTATCCATGGTCACCTCAGTGCCAGCCTCGTGAAAACAAGAAAGGAACCGAGTCTCCAAGTCGATCCAGGAATTGATAGAGCCTGGTGGAAGGCTTTTGAACTAGTCGAAAGCTACTCCTTTGAGAGTACCGATAAACATTCTAGCCATAATAGCATTGTTATCTATAACATTACTAGTCTGAGACCAGAAGTAATAGATATGCTAGTTTGGTGAGCTTTTACCATCATACGTATGTACGTAAGTGGTTTAAACCTTGGAGGATATGGCACTGAGTGCCATTCAAGTGGGTAAGGGTGAGTTATGCCTGCCTTCTTTAACTCATCCCTCTGAGTTAGGGATGCAATCTGAGCCTGGATGCCTTTAAAAACTTTAGCATCAATTGAAGAGCTTTCCTTTGACTTTTCAGTCTTAGGTTGCTCATCATCATTATTCTCCTCCTTATTGTGATTGCTTCCTGCATCGTTATTATTTCGGTTAGTAAGGAGTTGAGCGAGCATTTGTTGGATATTGTCCAAGGCTTCTTGCTGGGCCTTGGAGGTCTTCTCTTGAGCTTTCATCCATCAGCGGAGGTCATCATTACCGTTATCAGCTATATGCACTGATACTCCGCCTGTTTGTACCAAGTTAACCGTTCCTGAAGAGGCATACCCACTAGCTTCTCCTTCATCGTCCAACCATTGGAATAAACTTTTTAATGGTTCAGGTGATATTACCCTGTTAAAGAAGACGGCTGCTCATAGTTTAGGGTATGGCTACCCTATATCTGGTGCTTCAGAATATACCTTCTTCTCCTACTAAGACTTGGCCTAAACCAGGGCTATAGTCTGGGTCTAGAGAACTAAACGAAGGAAATTAACACCATGCCACCCTCGTCTGCTCCTGGCGGTTCACGTGCCCTTCCTATTACATTAACGGATGCGAATGGTAGATCTGGTAGGTTTCTGTGATGCTTGATAGGAGCTTGAACTGATAGTCAGTTGAAAACTCACGGTCAGACTGGAAGATTGGTGGGCACTGGTCTTAGTCGACAATGGATCGAATGGATCGTTACCAACTGACATCCGACTTGTTCACAACAAGAGGGAGAAGTATGAGTAGTTCTAACTTCCGCTTATTAGTTAGAAACTCTCTTAGATCAGTGTTATCCAAGCTCACACGATCTTACTTGGATACTGGAAGAGATGGTTCAGGCTAAAGACCTTCAGCCTTCCAACTTCTCTTTTAAATGATTTGAGAATCACCTTATCAGGCACATTAACTTTGCTTGGCGAAGTTAAATGGGTAGCTCCGCCGTGGGGCATGAGTTTTGCATTGGATGATTTTGGAAGCGAAGTTATGGTGACTTCGCGTTTAGCATGCTGTGGTGCTTTGTGAAATCACACCTAGAGGGGGGTGAATAGGTGTAATGCTAATCAATGCACAAATTAAAAATGAGATGATGCAATGTCACTCAAAGCAAGATTAGATGCCGTATAACCCGTGAAGGGCTCTGAACTTCTTCCTCATAATTTCTCTATATAAGAGTTGAGGTGCACAATACAATCTTGTTGTAAGAGTATAGATCGACAATATAAGAATGAATAGAAAGTAAAAGACACAAGTAAACCAATCGCAAACACAGAGATTTGTTTCGAGGTTCAAGCACCCAGCTCTGCATCAACGCCTTCACCAGAAGGATTTCCTATCCATTAGAATTTTAACAAAGGATTACAATCACTAGGGAGTACCCAACTCCTCAATCACACTCCTCTAGTTCAGAAGTAGTGTAGTCACAAGTACAATAATCACTTGGTTATCAAAAGACCACAAACTCTCTTTTGAAAAACTTTTCTTTACAGAACCCTAGAGAATAATACGTAGGATTAAAGCTCAAGGTTGTAAGTGAAAATAAAATAAAGTAGAAGAGAGATTTGATTCAAAAAGTTCAGATGTAAATCATAGATTAGAGCACAAAAACTGAGAGTAAAACACTTCTTTCAAGAATACTCAAACTTTAAAATCTTTGCAATAATTGTTGTAATTAACCTCAACCCCAACCACCCCTATTTATAGGATTTAGGTAGGGATTAAAGGGTAAATATCTATTTGGAGTAAGCAGATGTAATTAGACCAAAATCCAGCCTAAAACCTTGTTGTAAGACAAAAATCACGTTTTAAAATATGTTTTAAAACTAGCCGTTTTGGCCAGAAATGCCTCGCACAGTCGACCAGCCGATCGACCGGTTTCAAAAATTATGACCGTTGGCTGAAGCTGGTCGACCGTCCCAAACTGAGAGTTTGGGTCCGCAGTCAGTCGACTGCGCGTCGACCGTCATGGGGTCCGGTCGACCGGGGAACGTGTACACATGTACACCCCCATGGGCCAGAACTGCGGTCGACCGCGCGGTCGACCGTTCTAACCTGTAACAGAGCCAGTCGACCGCTCGGTCGACCGTAATACGTCATAAGCTGAAAAATCAGTTAGAATTTTGATTTGAAGATATGTAATTTTCGAAGGAATTTTTGTAAAGGCTTAGTAAAATACAATAAGCTAGGTATGCATAAACTGAAATAGGAGTTAAAATATTTTAACAAGAGTCAAAAATAATCTTTTGAAAATACGTGCAATTTTGTGTGTGTAGGGTATTTGAGCTTCAATACTATATACTATTCTTTAACAAACTAATAACACAAAGATCTATAGGTAGGCGTCTCTGAACCGCGTTGCTGAGCTAGAGTCTCTTATCCTATGAGTGAGTCCTCTTGAGCCATCAACCTTGTAATATGCTTGAGAACGCTTGAGCCATCAAGACTTGTACAAACCTGAAATTCATTTTAGAACCTCTATTAGTACCAAATAGCTTTTATATGTTTTATTATCATCAAAACGCATAAACCGGAGAGTGTAACCTTTCGGCCAACAATCTCCCCCTTTTTGATGATGATAAAACATAAAAGCTATAACACAAGATATAAAAGGGAAGTAAAAACTCCCCCTCAAATAATGCTATATTAAACAAGTATACTATATATGAAACCATAATTAAAGAATAAACATGAAAATATATTCTTTGATAAAAAGAAACTTTTTATTTGAGAACAAAACACAAACAAAACATACATACAAGGACAAACATATTTCTCCCCCTTTTTGTCATACATCAAAAAGGGAAATATTAGTAAGAAAACTCTTTAGCCAATAACACAAACATTGAGTTCACCACATGTAAAGGAAAATCTATTAAAATCAAGTCGTTTAATGAAAATATTGGCAAGTTGAAAATCAGTAGAAACATAATCAATATCTATATCACCTTTCTCAAAATGATCTCTAAGAAAGTGATATCTAATTTCTATGTGCTTGGTCTTACTATGTTAATTTGCATTCTTAGTCATATGAATTGTACTAGTATTGTCACAAAATATTTTAATATGATTATAATGTAAATCATAATCAAGGAGAGTATGTTTCATCCAAAGGACTTGAGCACAACATGCCCAGCTGCAACATACTCCGCCTTGGCAGTTGAGAGGGCTATCGAATTTTATTTCTTAAAAGACCATGAAACAAGACAATTATCGAGAAATTAACATGTTCCAATAGTACTCTTCCTATCCACTCTACAGCCTGCATAGTCGGCATCCAAAAAACTTGTCATTGAGAATTGTCCGGTCTTCGGATACCATAGACCCATTCCAATAGTGCCCTTAAGGTATCAAATAATGCGTTTTACCGCTATCAAGTGGGATTCCTTAGGACACGATTGGAATCTAGTACAAAGACACACACTAAACATCCCTACTAGCCATTAAATACAACAAACTACCAATCATGCTTCTATATAATCTTATGTCTACACTCTTACCTTGGTCATCCTTGTCAAGCTTGGTAGTGGTAACCATGAGAGTGTTGCAAGTTTTGAGTCTTTAAGTCCAAATTTCTTGATGGAGTTCCGTAGTATACTTGACTTGACTTATGAAGATCCCATCACTCCTTTGCTTGATTTGGAGTCAAGAAAATAGTTCAATTTACCCATCAAAGACATCTCAAATTCATGCTGCATAGCATACATGATTCAAACTCCTTGCAAAGTAATTCATTAGTAGAACCAAAGATTATATCATTAACATAGATTTGTACAATAAGAATGTCACTACCAACATGTTTAGTAAATAATGTGGTGTATACTTTGCCCTTAACAAAATCATTTGATAGAAGAAAGGTAGAAAGTCTTTAATACCAAGCTCTTAGAGCTTGTTTTAAACCATACAATACTTTATCTAGTTTGAAAACAAAATTTGGATGTATATGATCAATAAAATCGGGAGGTTGTTCAACATATACTTCTTTTTCAATAAAACCATTTAAAAATGCACTTTTTACATCAATTTGAAAAAGTTTTAAATTTTTATAGGATGCATAAGCTAGTGTGATCCGTATGGCTTCTAGCCGTGCTACGGGTGCAAAGGTCTCCTCAAAGTTGATTCCTTCAACTTGGGTGTAACCTTGGGCCACTAACCTAGATTTATTCCTAACAACATTTCCTGACTCATCTAACTTGTTCCTAAAAATTCACTTAGTACCACTGATTGGTCTATCATGGGGTTTAGGAACAAGATGCCAAACTTAGTTGCGCTCAAATTGATTTAGCTCTTCTTGCATAGCAAGCAACCAATATGAGTCACCCTCGGCTTCGAGGATGTTTTTGGGTTCTGATCGGTAGCTAATATTGTACATTCATTATCATATTCTCATACTTATTATAAAATAAACTCTGCTTTTTTTTAATTATTGTTTAATTTATTTGCAGGCCCATTCCTAAACGAGAGAGAAGAGAAATGAGCCCAAAAGCCCATCAAATTCTGATTTAAATCAAACTTAATTTGAAGTCAGTAAATCAGGGCAGATCAGGTCAGTTCAAATCAATTGAAAGTAAGTTAGAGCATACCCTACAAATCAATCGGTTGAAGCCAAAGATCAAAGGCTGTTTCATCAAAATCTCAGATTTAAACTGCAAATCCAGCTGAAGATAAAAGCAAATCGAGAAGCCGGGGAGTACCACCAACTGGGTGTGGCCAGGTGGCCACGAAAACGCAGCCAAAGCCGCGTTTTCGCGGCTTTGTCAAGAAGTTAGGGGGAGCGTTTGCTCCCCCTATCTTTGTACACTCTTCTACGTTGGGTTCTGCCTATAAATACTGGATTTTTAGAGACCAGGAAAAGCGACCAAGCAGAGAGTACAACTGAGGCTAATTTATAGTTTGTAACTTAGGTTTTTGTTTTTCTTTTTATGCAATTTTTTAGTTTTTATTTATGTAATTCAGAGGAGATCAAACTTTCATAGGAGAATAAGAATGAAGCTTGCGCTGAGAGTGACACCGGTGTAAGTTGTTCTTCCTTTCTCTTATTGTTATGAAATCGAATCTATAGTTACATTTTTATGTACTTTGTTTTTGTGTTCTTCTTCTTCTTCTTTTCTACTTCACTCATTCTTGTACCAATTGCTATCCAATTGAGTCTTATAGCATCAAAAGAGTCTTGCTTTTGCGAGTGCCACCAATAGCTCATGACAATAAATTTTTGTTTCAAGTCTGTATCATTTCATGCTTATTTTGTCTTGATGATATAATGTGAAAGAGACGAGAATTAACTCTTATGAGCTATGCGCTGATTGCCTCCACTTCAAGGTAACATCGTCGCAAAAGATTCAAGGTAAGCTTTTGGTCAAAGAAGGTAAGTAATTATTTTTTATTTCTTTCTTTAAACTTTTAGTGTAAATTATCACACCACAATCTTTCAAATATCTTTCACTCTTTTTCAGTATTTTTTTGTACATATCACTTCTATTTTCTCCACCTTCTCATTCTACCACTTTCTCCCTATCTCACTTTAACCTAATTTTTCTCTTTTTCTTTACAAGAACTAAAAAAGAATTTTAACCATCCTTTGTATCTTAAAAGAAAACTTACTAAAAAAGCTTCCATCGTTAGTTCCTCCTTGTGGATCACGACCAGCAAAGCCACTTGCTATCGTAGTAAAATTGAGCACTTGCACATCTCTATTTTAAAGTTCTGAAATTCTGTTTTGTGTGCAGGTTCAACCTTAATCAGATTCAAAATGAGATATGAATGCATAATGCCCACACAAATCATCCAGTTTGGAGCGAGTAGTTACCCCTGATACATCACCTATGATGAGATCTTTGGGATGATTTGTAGCATATCTCCAATCTTTAGGAAGTGGTTGTGATGGTTCCACTTCATCCTTTTGAACTTCACCATTAGATTCTTGCTCGTCTTCTTGGATGGGTGAGTCCTTCAAGGATATTTTCTCCATGTCTTCACCTAAAGAATCAATCTCTACAACATTCTTAACAAATGCATTAGATTCCTCAAACTTAACATGCATAGATTCTTCAATTGTAAAAGATGATTTGTTGAATACTCTATATGCTTTGCTAGTACTAGAATAGCCAATAAAAATTACTTCAAAAGCCTTAACATCAAATTTTCCCGAATTATCTTTGGTGTTCAAAACAAAACATTTGCATCCAAAACTTTAAAATACAAAACATTTGGTTTTCTCAAATGATAGATTTCAAAGGAAGTTTTGGAAGTATTTTTATAAAAATAAATTTGGTTCTATATATAGCATGCGGTGTTTACGGCCTCGGCCCATAAGTATTGAGGGAGCCCATATTCACTTATCATGGTTCTAGCCATTTCTTGAAGAGTTCTATTCTTCCGTTCAATAACTCCATTTTGTTGTGGAGTTCTAGGACATAACATTTCATGCTTAATTCCATCATCATCGCAATAAGTCATAAAGAATTGGTTCACAAACTCACCACCTCTATCACTTCTTATGCGTAAAATCGAAAATCTTTTTTCTTTTTCAACCCTTTTTCGAAAAATCTTAAAATGGGAAAAAGTTTGATCTTTATACTCCAAAAAGAAAATCCATGTGAAATGAGAGAAATCATCGACTAAAATCAAAACATATCTATTTCCATTTAAACTTTTAGTTTTAGTTGGTCCAAATAGATCCATGTGGATCAATTCTAATGGCTTAGATGTCATGATATTCTTGATTAGTTTGAAAGAGGACTTGATTTGTTTCCCAAGTTGGCACGCACCACAAATGCGGTCTTTTTCAAACTTCAAATGAGGAATACACTTCACCGATTCATTAGAATTGATTCTAGAAAGATGATCAAAAGAAGCATAGCCTAATCTTCTATGTCATAACCATGAATTCTCATCAAAATCATTTAAATATTTTGTAGTACAATCCAAATTATGCATATCAATAATGTAGACATTATTTTCACGAAATCTAGTGAGAATACATTCATTGGTTTTACAATCATAAATATTGCAAGAAGATTCATCAAAAATAACTTTGGAATCACGATCACATAGTTGACTAATACTCAGTAAATTATGTTTAAGCCCATCAACAGAACTACATTTTCAAATAAAGGAGATGTATCAATCTTGATGTTACCTATATCGATGATGGTGCCCTTGGAGTCATCTCCGAAGGTGACGGTTCTACCTTCAACATACCTTGATAGGGTTGCAAAATTATCGATGTCCCATGTCATATGCCTTGAGCAACCACTATTAAGGTACCACCGCTCCCTACGTCTTGGAGTCTTGGTGTGTACCTATATCAAATAATGAACGGTTGATTTTGGTACCCATATTTTCTTGGGTCCTAATACGTTAGTGTTTCGAACCCAAACATGATTGTTCATACTATTTATATGATCATAGCAAAATTTGGCTAAATGACCATGTCGGCCACAATAAGTACATTTATAATTTCTTCCATATTTAAAAGCATGATGAGCATGTGGTTTACGAACATGTGATTTGTGAACATGTGGTGTTTTAGTTTGATTGACATGTGATGTGTTAGCATGATAACATGTGGAGTTTTAGCATGTGATGGTTTATCATGTTGAACATGTGAAATGTGCATGTGTTCTTTGTCCACATTTCTTCTAGTTTAGTGTTGTTAAATGCAATTCTTTTAAAACATTTCCCATATCATTTATTTTAGTTTTTAACAAAGAAATCTCATTTTCATCAATTTTAGGATATTTAGCTTTGCATGTAACTCTACAGGCATCAAAATCTCTTTGTGTTGAAATAATGTGGAAGATAACTCATCCTTTTCTTTTGTAAAAATAGCTATTTAGTTGTTAAGCATTTCATTTTCCTTTTTCAATTTTAAACAATCTTTCTGTTGGCCCAGAGGCCCTTCACTCTAGTTTGATGATGATTAACTCATGTAGTTATAGTTTACTAATAATCTTGTGATATTTAGTTTCAGATATTTGATCAAGATATTAGTAGGTGATTAGCTTCAACAAAGGTGTTTTGGAGCTTTCACATGGTGATTCAAGAGCTCGAGCATCATGTTCACATCTAGCACTCGGTTGGAGTCAAGCTCGGGGGATCACGTTTGGATCGAGTCAACTTGGAGATGGAGTTCTACAAGAAGACATCGGTTTGTTTTAGTATAGTTTTGTTATATCTCATTGTAAAGATTAGATAGTGTGATATGCTCAAGTTCACAATACACACACAAGTTTATTGATTTTGGTTTAACCATTATTGGATTTAGTGTCAAAAACATAGTATAACATATTTCATGTATATTGGATTCTATCCATATATAATATACTTCAAAGTTGTTTAAATATCATGTTTTTATATTTACATGTGCACGCTAGCTTGAGCTAGTGGGCCGGTCGACGGGGTCGGTCGACCGTCCAGAGAGCTCTGCTCTCTGGAAATGGCCCCGTCGACCGGGTCGGTCAATCGGCAGAGAGCTCTGCTATCTGAATCCAGTGTCGGTGGACTGAGCCGGTCGACCGGTGGGCTCACGATCAAAAATATGACCATTGGCCGATCGACCGCCCGGTCGACCGGAAGGGCATTTCTGCCCTTTCCAGCTGCCAACGGGCAAAATTTTGTGGGAGCTATAAATACCCCATTTGAATTGTTTTCAACAAGTTTTTCAAGAGCAAAAATTCTCATTCTTTCTAGTGTTTATATACAAGTTTTCAAAAGATTTTTTAGGCTAAAAAGATTTTATCTTTATTTGTTTTAAAGGGTTGGAAAAATCAAGAAAAAGGAGAAGTCTTTGGGATTATTTTTTATCTTCATTTTACATCTATTCTAGAAGTTTTTCCAAGAGTTTTTCTTTGTGATTTTAATTTTCAAACTCTTTGTTTTCTCACACTTGAGCTTATGTATCTATCCTATCTATAGGATCTATTTTGTGGGAAAATTAGTTTGTGGTTAACCCTCCTTGATTTGTGATATCCCTCTAGTGAGAGATGATTGTATTGGTATCCTTCTAGTGAGAGGTGATAGTGAAGGTTGTGTTAGAATCCCTCAAGTGTGTGGTAATTTTGATTGTTTGTCCCTCATTTATGAGGTTGATATTGTATTGGCTTAGTGCCTTGCCTCTAATGAGAGGTTGTATTGGTGGAGAGAGGAGTTGTGTACTCCTGATTTGTATTTACCGAAATCCTCAGTGGAGGTTCCCTGTGTGGGAAGTCCTGTGTGGACGAGTTAGTGAAAATCCGTCTGTGTGAAGGCGGGGATGTAGAGCTGGGTGCTCGAACCTCGAAACATATCCTTGTGTTTGCGTTTGATCCACTTTATCTAACTCTCTTTCTTTTATATTGTGCCTTGCATTGATTCATATTGTTCATTCATATTTATATGCTTGGTATTGATTGTGTGTGTGCCTCACTTGTGTTTAACTAAGAGAACTTCATATAGCACCTCATCTCTTATTCAGAGGAATCAAGAGGAGTTAGTCCAGAGCCCTTCAACGGGAATTCGGCTACACTCTTTGGTTACACTAATGTGTTTGCAATTAAGTTTTAAATTTCGCATTATTTTTCTTAGATTAGCCTTACACCTATTCACCCCCCTCTAGGTGTACTTTTAATTGGTATCAGAGCCTACGCTCCTGATATTAGGTTTAACCACCTAGGAGTGTGATCTTGGTTTGCTAATCTAGTATTTGCATTGCACACTAATTTGTTTACACACACTCATGGATTGCTTGACCCCTCCCATCTTGGATGTTTCCAACATTGACATGTGAAAATTTAGAATGAGTACGTATCTAAAAACCCTAGGCTTGCATGTTTTCCTTGCCGCTACCAAGAAATCCTATCTTGGTAATAGCAAGCATATAAAGGCCAATGCACAACCCTAACGGCACTTAGAAGAACGCTTAACAAAGAATATCTGTGTATGGTTTCTCGTTGTGATTCTGCCTTTACAGTGTGGAACACGTTGACTTCTCTTGCGCTCTAAAAGACGAATCATGTGGAGATGGAATCGTGAGGATGAATCCGAATAACGACGCTACATGGTCCAAGGGAATGACTCCCTTGAGGTATATTCGGATACTCAACTAGATGATAGTTCTTCTTGCAATTAATGTATGGATGCACATGCTTCAAACTATGAACTAGCTATAGGTTGTGAAAAATTGTTAGAAAGACATAATCTCTTGAAAAAGAAAAGTTTTGCACTAAAAGAAGAAAATAAAAATTTGTCTTCTAGACTTGATTTGATTTTGCAAGAGAGGGATGAGTTCAAGTGAATGTGACTCACTTAAATCCCAACTTGAACTTGCCCTTAATGAAAACAAGATTTTGATAAACAAAAATGATTACAATGATATTTTGAAGAAAAATGAAATTTTATCTTCAAAACTTGATTTTACTTTAAAAGAGAATGAAATTTTGAAAAATAAAATTGCTTTAATTTCTAAGAGTTTAAAATTGATTTCTAATGAAAATAAATCTTTGAAAAATAATTTAGATGCACATGTTTGCCATGCTAGTATAGCTTCACCTTCTAGCATATCTATTGCATGCTCCTCTTCTTCTAATATTGAAAATGATATAAATTTACTAAAGAAGAATGTTGATTGTTTGGGCTCCATTCTGAGCCAATGTGCTTTAAACCACACACGTTTGGAATTTATGTTTCGAAAGAAACAAGTTCCTCCTATGCATGCACACAAACCATGGCATACACATGCTCCTCATGTTCATACTCATCACACTTTGTATGCTCATGTGTACATTGTACACATTGTGAACGTAAGGGCCACCTTACTAAATTTTGTTATGATAGGATACATGATTCAAATTTAGCAAATAAATTTGTTTGGGTTAGGAAAGGAGCTAACCCCCGTGAACCCAAAAGAGTATGGGTACCAAAGACCACTCCTATTTTATTTGATATAGGTGTGGGCTCTCACATGACGTGAGAGTGACGGTGCCTTGAGGTGGATGCGTTCCGAGCTTAATGGAGACTATTTTAGATGCATCACTTTCAAGGTGAGTTTGGTGGGAGGACCACCTTTGTTTGAAGACATAGAGATGTACCCTCATAGGTTTTGGTAACGATCTCTAACTCCCATTTTTGTTTACATACTTTTCATGTCATTGATTTTTAGCATGTCTTGATTATTATGTTAAATGCCATGATAATTAGATTAGTGATATACATAATTAGTATTTGAGATACACCCATATTTATATGGACCATTATTTTTGTGTACTCACTTTAGTTTAACTATTGTGTATGTCCTAGTGCTAATACATGTGTATTTACGTAATGATCATATTGGTTTTTGTTTCTATGCTTCATGATTTGATTACATTTTTAGATGTTAGTTTTCATTAAAAACTTGAAGTATATACTTGTACAACTAGTGAGCCACAAATAGATTATTAAATGTTTGTGCTTGATTGCTCATTTTACTCATTAGATGTACTATTATAGCCTAGCTTTGATGATTCTTATATTTTGACTTGTATTCTCTATTTTTGTGCATGTTTTCATGTTTGTGTTTAAACTTCATGTATATATCTATTTTGTCTAAACTAATAGTTATACATATACATCCTTGAGCCACTTGCCTTCATGCATATATTTTTGTGGACTCGTTCATGGTTGGATATGTATGTATACTCTAGTTTGTACAAAACATACATATGCCTTGAAGTTTGAATTATTTCGATGAAAATTGAATTTTGATGATTTTCGTGTTTTTGTTTATAAAGAAATTTCACATTAAGCTTATTGCCTATTTCATGATTATGTTTTTCACATAACTCTTATACACTCACTTTACTTCTTATTTACTCATGATTTGTTTTCATGAGACTATATGTGCTTATAGACCTTTGAGTGATTGATGATCATGTGATTTTCATGTTTCATGGATATTCTCTTGTTTTATTCCTTACTTGAAGGATTTCGTACTAGTTTACAATTTTATCATATAACTAGTTGTGTATTCTTTATTTTGGTAGAGTTTTCAATTGTGCTTAAACTATTTTCAAACTTATTTTTGAAAACCCCTATCCATCAAAGGGCGGTTGTTGGGCGACCATGCCTTGTATGCATTATTGAAAATCAATTTAAACTTGTGCATAAAATGTGTGGTAGGGAGTATGAGTTATACGCTTGATTCTCATTGTGTTTTCAATGGTATCACAATTGATATTTATTTTGTATACTCATATTTATTTCTATATATGTATGCTTTAACTTCAAATAGTATCAATTTCGATTGGTATTTAATTTTTCATACATATATATGTGTTTTGATTGTGCTTACTATATCTTTATATCTTTGAGCACAAATTTGATAATGATAAGCTTGATTTTGTCCTTAATGATAATTATTCTTAAATTGGTATCTTATACAAGCTTATGCATCGTTTACATTAGTATTTCATAAAGGGGGAGAAAATTTCTGTTTTACCTTTCAATCAGTTTTGTTACCTTTGGTATCTACTCCCACTCTTTATGTTGAAAAATGATATCTTGGTTTTCATTTGGTTTTCTATGTTCCTAATGAAAATTATTTTCAATTGGTATATGTTTCATTTTCAATATTTGTATCAAGAATCTAAAATTGATAGTATTCTCTATTTGGTATCTCTATTGCAAAATATTTTTAGTGTTTAACCAAAAAGATTGGTTTATTTTTTTCAATTGGTATCAAAAGTGTAAAATATTTTCAAATTGGTAATAATTTTTACAATTGGTATCAAGATTACCTATATGTTTATATCTTTCATTTGATATCAAAATTTTTGATGTTTTGTTTATTTTCAATTGGTATCATAAATTGATATCATGATGTTTCGATGTATACCTTCATACTAAATTGATATATCTTTCAATTGGTATCATTTTGATTTGTATTACTTATATGCAAGGGAAGCTTATCATCTTCTATATATATGTGTGTGTATATATATATACCTTTATTGTTTTGATTTATGCAAAAAGGGAGAAAAATATTATTTATGCCTTTTATTGTTTGAACCCCTTTGTTGATGAATTGACAAAAGGGGAGAGATATTTTGGAGTTTGATATATGCATGTTTGTTTATGTATGTTTGTTTATATGATGTTTGTTTATATTTGTTATCTTTTACCATTGGTATCAAAAGCATCTTTTGTTGGTATTGGTATCAAGAGTATTTTTTATTGTTTTGTTAGTATCAAGAGTTTTTATTGGTATCAAGAGCAACATTGTTTAAGAATATGAGTTTTTATTGATATCAAGAGCAACATTGTTTTTAAGAAAATGTTTATTTTAAAATAGAGTCTTTATTGGTATTAAAAGCATTATTTTAAAGGACATGTTTATTTTAAAATGATATCAAAAGTATGTTTATTTCATTGGTATAAAGATCATGTTTATTTCATTTCTCTTTTTTATGCATGTTTATGCATATCTATGTTGAGCATTCATTGAATATCTTATTGTTTATTACTATGTATAAGTTAAGGGGGAGCTTCCTTGAAGCTTAACTTTAATCCATGCATATATAACTCCATGAGTTTTGTCATCATCAAAATGTGGGAGATTATTGGCCCAGAGGCCCTTCACTATAGTTTTGATGATGATTAACTCATGTAGTTATAGTTTACTAGTAATCTTGTGATATTTAGTTTCAGATATTTGATCAAGATATTAGTAGGTGATTAGCTTCAACAAAGGTGTTTTGGAGCTTTCACATGGTGATTGAAAAGCTCGAGCGTCATGCTCACATCTAGCACTTGGTTAAAGTCAAGCTTGGGGGATTATGTTTGAATCGAGTCAACTTGGAGATGGAGTTCTATAAGAAGACATTGGTTTGTTTTAGTATAGTTTGTTTAGATCTCATTGTAAAGATTAGATAGTGTGATATGCTCAAGTTCAAAATACACACACACAAGTTTATTGTTTTTGGTTTTTGGTTTAACCATTATTGGATTTATTATCAAAAACATAGATATAACATATTTCATGTATATTGGATTCTATCCATATACAGCATGCTTCAAAATTGTTTAAATATCATGTTTTTGTATTTACATGTGTTTTAAAAAAATCGGATTTTCATTTCAAAAACTCAAGTTTCGGAAAATACGGTTTTTGGTTTAAGGAAAATTTTCTATCTCACAAAAATGGTTCAAATAGTTTGAAATATGTGTTGAATTTTTATCACACATATTTGTATTTCAAAGATATAATAAGAACATATTTTTGTGGTATTTATGTGATTTTATGGGATTTATTTGAAGTTAAAAAGTTGTGTTTTCATATCCCAAATTAGCTGGACTGGCTGTCTACCGGTCGACCGGTGCGGTCGACCGTAGCAGAAGTAGGTCGACCAGTGCAGTCGACTAACATGCACAAGCGTGCACGCCAGCTTGAGCTGGTGGGCCGGTCGACCGTCCAGAGAGCTCTGCTCTCTGAAAATAGCCCCGGTCGACCGGGTCGGTCGACCGGCAGAGAGCTCTGCACTCTGTATTCAGTCTCAGTCGATCGAGCTGGTCGACCGGTGGGATCAACGGTCAAAAATATGACCGTTGGCCGGTTGACCGCCCGGTCGACCGGAAGGGCATTTCTACCCTTTCCAGCTGCCAACGGGCAGAATTTTGTGAGGGTTATAAATACTCCCCATTTGAATTGGTTTTCAACAAGTTTTCCAAAAGAAAAAATTCTCATTCTTTCTAGTGTTTATATACAAGTTTTCAAAAGAGTTTTTATGCCAAAAAGATTTTATCTTTATTTGTTTTAAAGGGTTGGAAAAATCAAGAAAAAGGAGAAGTCTTTGGGATTATTTTTATCTTCATTTTATATCTATTATAGAAGTTTTCTCAAGAGTTTTTCTTTGTGATTTTGATTTCTAAACTCTTTGTTTTTTCACACTTGAGCTTATCTATCTATCCTATCTATAGGATCTATTTTGTGGGAAAATTGGTTTGTGGTTGTGGAAACCACCAAGTTGTAAACCCTCCTTGATTTGTGATATCCCTCTAGTGAGAGGTGATTGTATTGGTATCCCTCTAGTGAGAGGTAATAGTGGAGATTGTATTGGAATCCCTCAAGTGTGAGGTGATTGTGGTTGTTTGGCTTTGTGCCTATCCCTCATTTGTGAGGTTGATATTGTGTTGGCTTAGTGCCTTGCCTCTAGTGAGAGGTTGTATTGGTGGAGAGAGGAGTTGTGTACTCCCTGTTTGTATTTACCCAAATCCTTAGTGGAGGTTCCCTATGTGGGAAGTCCTGTGTGGACGAGTTAGTGAAAATCCTTCTGTGTGAAGGCGGAGATGTAAAGCTGGGTGCTCGAACCTTGAAACATATCCTTGTGTTTGCGTTTGATCCACTTTCTCTAACTCTCTCTTTTATATTGTGCCTTGCGTTGATTCATATTGTTCATTTATATTTATATGCTTGGTATTGATTGTGTGTATGCCTCACTTGTGTTTAACCAAGAGAGTTTCATATAGCACCTCAACTCTTATTCAGAGGAATCAAGAGGAGTTAGTCCAAAGCCCTTCACCGGGAATTTGGCTACACTATTTGGTTACACTAAGTGCGTTGCAATTAAGCTTTAAATTCCACATTATTTTTCTTAGATTAGCCTTACACCTATTCACCCCCCTCTAGGTGTACTTTCACTTTCTTCATGGAATCATAATTTTCTGAAAGTTCAATGAAAGCTTGTAATAACTCCTCTTTGCTTACTTCAATATCATCATAAGATGGTTCGGAAGTTACCTTAGGTGTGTTTGCCATGAAACACATGTTAGCCGTGTCAACTTCATCTTCGGATTCACTTTCTGAATCCCAAGTGGTTTTAAACACCTTCTTTACAAACGACTTCTTTTGCTTCATAGAGGAAGATATCTTGTTCTTGAAATCTGGACATTCGGCCATGATGTGTCCAGGTTTCCGACAGTTGTAGCATGTGATCTTGTTCTCCTCCTTCCCTTCCCATCGCCTTTTATGGTTGAGTTTTTTCTTGTGGTACATTCTTTTTACATTTCTCACAAGAAGAGATGGCTTTTCATCTTCTTCTTCATCTTCTTCATCATCGAAGACGGTGGAGGTAGACTTGAAAGCAATATACTTTTTCTTTTAAGGTGTCATTTCTTCTCTAGCCTTTTTCTCCATCTCATGAGTCTTAAGGTTACCAATAAGGCTAATGAGTTTCATCTCGTCTTTATCGTTCAATTCCTTTTAGGTGGCAGCTTTGATTTCTCATGATGAAGGGAGTGCACGAATCACCTTACGCACCTTTTGGTCGTTATTGATTTCATCACCTAGAGAAGCAAGAGCATTTGTGATTTTAGTAAACTTAGTAATCATATCATCAATAGATTCATTTTCTTGCATTCTAAAACTTTCATATTGAAAATGCAAGAGATCAATTTTAGCTCTCTTGACTTGTGATGTTCCCTCATGAGTGACCAATAAGTGTTGCCAAATCTCATAGGCGGATTTGCAATGGATAACCCGTGTTAAGTCATCCTTATTTAATGCTAAAAGCAAGGCATTTTGAGCCTTCGAATTTGCATCAACTTCCTTGGAGGTAAGTGATTGGTCACTAATGTTGCACATTTATTATCATATTTCCATACTTATTATAGAATAAAACCTGCATTGTCCTAATTAAATATTTAATTTATTTGCAGGCCCATTCCTTACGGAGATGAAGAGAAATAAGCCCAAAAGCCCACTAAATTCTGATTAATTCAGAATAAATTTGAAATGAAGAAATCAGGGCAAAATCTTAGCATATAAGGAAGTTGAGAAGAATCCTCCCTGAATCAAGATGAAGAAATTAGGGCAAAATCTTGGCATATAAGGAAGTTGAGAAGATTCCCTGAATCAAGATGAAGAAATCAGGGCAAAATCTTGGCATATAAGGAAGTTGAGAAGAATCCTCCCTGAATCAAGCACAATCAAAGGCTGTTTTGTCAACTTTTGAAGCAAAAATAAGAAAATCAGAAGAAGATACGGGAAATACATCAGACCAGGAGATCCCCCAATCTTCCTGGGATCTTCTCCTTTAGATTTTTCCCTATAAATACTGGTTTTAGCTGAGAAAAAGGGAGGATCATGCAGAGATAGGATTAAGTCTAGTTTTCCATTTTTTAGTGTAGGTTTTTGTTTTTCTTTTCATGTAATTTTTAGCTTTCATTTATGTAATTCAGAGGAGATGAGACTTTCATAGAAGAACAAGAATGAAGCTTGAGCTGAGAGTGACACCGGTGGAAGGTTTCTTTCTTTTCTTTATCGTTATGAAATCAAATATGTATTCTCTCTTTGTATGTACTTCATTTTAGTTTTCTTCTTCTTCTTCTTTTCTACTTCACTCTTCTTTTAGTACAATTGTCTTCCAAGTGAGTCTAAAAGCATCGAAAGAGCCTTGCCTTTGCGAGTGCCACCGATAGCTCATGACGATGGATGTGAGTCTCTCTGTATCATTTCATGCTTGAATTTGTCTTGATGATGTAATGTGGAAGAGACAATACTCAACTCTTATGGGCTATGCGTTGATTGCCTCCACTTCAAGGTAACATCGTCGCCAAAGATTCAAGATAAGCTTTTGGTAAAAAAAGGTAAGTAATTATTTTTCTTTCTTTTCTTTTATTTCTGTAGATTAAATCACTAACACCACATCTTCCAAATCTTTCTTTTCCAATTTAATTGTACATAGTCATTTTCTGATTTTCTCCACCTTCTCCATCTATCGCTGATTGAGATTTTCCTGCACACAAAATAAGGATTATTAGATTTAAAATTAAAAGTGTGAGGTGCTCAATTCGAATCCGCGGTAGCAGTGGCTGTGCGGGTCGTGATCCTCAGGGAGGGACTAGCGATGGAAGCGTTTGTAAGTTATCTCTAAAAATTTCTTTTTTTTTAGTTATTAAAAGAAAAATAAGAAAATATTAATTAAAGTTAGTTTAGAAAGAAAGCGGTATTTTACAATCAGTCGGAAAAGAAAGAATTGGGAGAAGTGTTGTGATTTAATCTACAAGAATAAAAGAAAAGAAAAGAAAAGGAAGAAACACTAACCTCAGTTTGATTGAAGAAAAATATGAAATCTTAACACTTTCTACCTTGCTTTGGAGGCATGAACGCATAAACCATAGGATCGATCTCAGTCCCCTATTCGCATTATATCATCAAGCCTTGGCAAGTATGAATTGATACATACCTTGAGAGGAGAACATCTCCATGAAGTATCGTTGGCACTCGCTAAGACTTGTTATACTTGTGCTTCAGAAATCACTTGCATACTCATCACAAACCAACAGAGATAAAAATAGAAAAAGAGAAGAAAACAAAAAGAAAAGTAAAAGCAATTAACAAAAGAAAAAATATTACCTTTATTGCTTGAAACAAACGAAGAGAAGAGAAGCATACATCGGAGTCACTCTCAACATAGCTATCTCCCTCACTTACATAAAAGATACAAAAAAGAAAAGGAAAGAAAACCTAAACTAGAAGAAGAAAACCTAAAACCCTAGATTTGGCCCTCTGGCTCTGCCTCTGGACGCCCTTCTCGGTTGCACTGCAGGGGTATTTATAGGTGCAGAAGGAGGTAGAGTCCCAACACAACTCTCCCACGAAAACGGGTCCCCAGATAACACTGAATTGCCGCGGAAGCGCGGCTTTGGCCGCGTTTTCGCGGCCTGGTAGTGGCGGCTGGCCACGCGCTTTGGCGCGTGGCCTCCCCTGGTCCGTCCATCTGGGCGTTTCCTTCTGGTAGTTGAATCTCGGCTCTTCATCTTTGGATTTGGATATAACTTGGGAAGCAAGTTACCTAGATCCCAAATCTTTTCCACGAATTTTCTTCTCTTCTTTTAGCTTTTATCCTCATCCCGCAAGTATTTAGGGTTGAATAGAAGTCTATCCTTCCCTCTTCTTTAATATTTGCAACTTGGCCCTTGTGTATTTGCACTTTTGACAATTGATATTTGCATTTTTGCACTTGGGCTTGAATATGGGCTTTTGGGCTTCTTTTAGGCTTTATTTATTATTAAAATAAAAACTTAAGGCCTGCACACAATAAATCACAAAATATTAATAAATGTGCAGAATTATATGAATAAATATGAAAATGTGATGGTAAATATGATGATAAAAATGCACTTTTCACTATCAATCACACCCCCACACTTATCTTTTTACTCGTCCTCGAGTAAAAATCAAAGAGAAAAAGAAAAGAAAAATTAATCTAACCTAACTCACTTTCGTAGGAATCACGGTTGCACTTAGCATGTGCAACAAGCCGTTAAACCTCTAGGTTACCCTAGAGGACGAGTGTTGTCTCGTGAGGGTTTTCAGCGGATTACACCCACAAAATCTATAAAAAGGAAATATTAGAAATACTTTTGGAAAGACTAAGTAGTCTATAAGTTTTTAGGATCCTCATTTTTATTCATTCTTAGACTTAGTCTTTATAAAGTAAATTGTTATCTATTTTAAGTAAGGGTCAAAATTGAACTTCTAATATAGTCTTTTTCGTTACCAAAAATCATATGCATCCTTATAATTTTTGCTATGAATTCCTTAACTTGGACTCTCATGCCTCTTTATTATTATTTTTTTTTATAACTCATCTAATTTTCTTTCGTGTAAGTATCAAGGCTTCTTGAGGCCCTCATACCTAACTAATTGACTATTAGATGTGTTAATATAATATATATTTTTTTTTATATATGTATAACTCATCTAATTTTCTTTCGTGTAAGTATCAAGGCTTCTTGAGGCCCTCATACCTAACTAATTGACTATTAGATGTGTTAGTACATATAAAAGTAATTTTTCCTTAATTTCCTTAGGCTTTCTAATCCACCCATGTAACGAACTTAAAGTCGATGACTCCCAAACCGGTTGGCTTTAGGGCACCAGGTGAGAAAACACCCCGCGGACTCAAATTCGAGTGAATTAGGCCCTAAAACTAAGGACTTTATTTTATTTACTCACCTTTAGGCATGAATACTTATGCTTCTTGAGGCACATGTATCCAGCTTAATTAGTGATTTTCTTTTTCTTTTTTATATATATGAGGCACAAAGGTCTTCGTCTTAGAATCCTAGTATGCATTAGGTATGCAAATTTCATTAAGGTAAAAATCAAGACTAATTAATTTTTCAATTTCTCCTCCTATACCTAAAATTAAACAATTTATTTATTTTGACCAAGTTTTTAGAAATCCTAATCATGATTTTCCTAATCCTTAAAACTAACTTAGATTTCTTTCAAAAGATAAGTCAAAATATTGTCCTATTTATAAGTTTTTTTTTTATTAGCAGATTTTTGTTAATTTCTACCTATATTAGTATGTTAGTAAAGCCCACCCCCATACTTATCTCATGCATTGTCCTCAATGTATGAATGAATGCATATATGCATGAAAAAGAACAAGGGAAGGCGGAAGTTACCTTAAGGTGGTGGTTCCGGTGGTGGTCTTTGGTCCACGAAATGCGGCCCAAACAAGATAATATAGTAGTTCACAGAGGAACCCACCAAAATTTCCCTTGTATAACCCACTAAAATGTATGTATAATTATTTTTTAAAATTTTCACCCCATCAAATTTCCAAATTTCATAATAAATTTCAGAGTCAATTATGTCAACCTCCTTGTCCCAAAATGGAGTATGAAAAGATGGAATTATTGACTTGGACGTGGGAAGTACAGGAACTAATACCGACTCAGAAAAGAAACTTAAATCAAGTAATGGTTCAGGAGTCGGGCTAGGTTCAGGAAGTGGGTCCAAATCAATAAGTTGAAGCTCAAGTCCACAATATTCTTCCTATAATGGAGTGTGACTCAATGTTGGTGATTCAAGTTCAGGAATGATAGGTGTGGGAATCAAAACTGACTCTAAAAGATTACCTAAGTCGGGTAACAAAACAGGAGTCAATAATGATTCGGGAATTTGAACTTGATCACAGATTTGAGAATCTAGGTCACATATCTCATTGGGTTCAATTTCATAAAAATGAGAACTTGCCAATTTATCCATGGGACTTTCAAAATTGCAAAATTGGTCAAGTTCAATATGATCATCAAAAATGGGTGATTCAATTTCATGATGAATTGGAACAGGATCCAATGTTGACTCGAAAAAAGTGAAATCAGGTGGAGACACCGGAGTCATTATTGAATCAGGAAGTAAAATTGAATCATCAAGTTGGGGTTCATGATCATATTCATGCTCAAGATCTATTTCAGGAAAGGATAAACCTGCCAAGTTATAAAAATTTGAAGTTTCGGCAAGTTCACATGATGGCACTGAATTAAAATCTTGTTGTCCAAAGCAACTTGGCTCGTCGGCTCAAGAGAGTGGTCAGCGATATCAGAAATGGCCGAACGGTGAGAATGTAAAGATTGAACCATCATATCTATATCATGATCACGGGCTAATCTAGCCTGAGTCATGGCTGCAAGCATCCTTTCATAGTTGATAGGTGCATCATGTTGTGATTGGACTTGAAAGGATGAAGTGTAATCTTGATGAAGTTGTGAGTCGGTGGACTCACGCATAATCATGTCTGCGATTGATGGTAATTGTTGCTTGGACTCATGCATACTTATCATTTCCCCGATAGATGGTATTCTATTCTGAATGGGTGGATCAGAGTATGACTCTCGAGAATATTGTGGACAAGGTGGAGACGGAGGATATGTCGGTTGAAAATTGGACTCGGGGGACTCGAAACCCCATGAACTCTGTGAAGAGTTGAAAGTATGAAAATTATGGTCATAAGATGGGGGTATGGGTTATATTCATTCGGATAAGACCATTCCGGCACACTAGGTTGGTCAAAGTTGTGATATGCCAGGTTGGTAATATCCGAAAAATAGTTAGGTGTGTAATATGGATTAAAATTGGAAAAATTGTTATATGTCATATCACACAATCACAAACAAAGAAAAAGAAAAAATAAATAAACAAACAAAAAAAGAAAAAAAATTCTAACCTAAGTTAGGGTAGACCTATGACCTAGACGACTCCTAACTGGTTAGACTGTCCACGGGAGGTAGGGTGCAGACTTTGACCACAAGTTAATCAGCCAGGTCAGGGCAAGAGTGGTGGGAGGTTTTTCGTCAAAGACGTTCCTTAATTAAATAACCACCAATCTTCAGGCTTTCGGCCCTCAATCCCCTTCCAAGACACTGATTAGGCAGGAGTCAACTTCCAGCACTGTTCCCCCTTAGGATAATCTCCTAATTGAGTCCAAGATGTCCCTAGGGCCAACGTCTACTAATTTTAAGTTAGGCTTGGGTTAGTGAGTGCTTGGATATGATTTTTGGGCTAAGGAAGGGTGATGAAATCCCTACCTTATCTTGTTAATGGGTTATGCCCTTAAGATATTTTTGTGCAAGTGTACAAGATATGTAAATAAGATTCACTCAAAGCATGAAAATCAACCAGAGATGAGTCCTATTCTACATGCAATGCGAACGTACCTTGCTCCAGCACTCTTCAACAGTAAAAATAAAGGAATTGAAAAGACACGTGCCTAATATGCAAACGTCTAATCAATTTTTATCTTTAACAATAAGTATTTTACTGTTGATTAATTAGCAGTAAGCAGGGTTATCACAGAACAAAGTTTAACAGAGCAGTAGACAGATATTGCAATTTGCAGCAACCTGCAAAAAGATGGATCAGTAGGGAACTACTCAGGCCGCGGTTTCGCGGCAATTGTCGCGTTTTCGCGGCTCTGAAGTAGGCTCTTGTGCTCTGCCTTCGAGGGCAGAGGCACAGAGTTGCTATATGTCCACTTCTGCTGTCAGTTTCCCTGTTCTCCTACAAACAGAAAGAATAAAAGAATTAGTTAAAAAAAAATTTATTTTTAGAGAAAAACTTACCGTCCCTCCCCGGCAACGGCGCCAAAATTTTGATTGAGATTTTCCTGCACACAAAATAAGGATTATTAGATTTAAAATTAAAAGTGTGAGGTGCTCAATTCGAATCCGCGGTAGCAGTGGCTGTGCGGGTCTTGATCCTCAGGGAGGGACTAGCGATGGAAGCGTTTGTAAGTTATCTCTAAAAATTTCTTTTTTTTAGTTATTAAAAGAAAAATAAGAAAATATTAATTAAAGTTAGTTTAGAAAGAAAGCGGTATTTTACAATGAGTCAGAAAAGAAAGAATTGGGAGAAGTGTTGTGATTTAATCTACAAGAATAAAAGAAAAGAAAAGGAAGAAACACTAACCTCAGTTTGATTGAAGAAAAATATGAAATCTTAACACTTTCTACCTTGCTTTGGAGGCATGAATGCATAAACCATAGGATCGATCTCAGTCCCCTGTTCTCATTATATCATCAAGCCTTGGCAAGTATGAATTGATACGTACCTTGAGGAGGAGAACATCTCCATGAAGTATCGTTGGCACTCGCTAAGACTTGTTATACTTGTGCTTCAGAAATCACTTGCATACTCATCACAAACAACAGAGATAGAAATAGAAAAAGAGAAGAAAACAAAAAGAAAAGTAAAAGCAATTAACAAAAGAAAAAATATTACCTTTATTGATTGAAACTAACGAAGAGAAGAGAAGCATACATCGGAGTCACTCTCAACATAGCTATCTCCCTCACTTACATAAAAGATACAAAAAAGAAAAGGAAAGAAAACCTAAACTAGAAGAAGAAAACCTAAAACCCTAGATTTGGCCCTCTGGCTCTGCCTCTGGACGCCCTTCTCGGTTGCATTGCAGGGGTATTTATAGGTGCAGAAGGAGGTAGAGTCCCAACACAACTCTCCCACGAAAACGGGTCCCCAGATAACACTGAATTGCCGCGGAAACGCGACTTTGGCCGCGTTTTCGCGGCCTGGTAGTGGCGGCTGGCCACGCGCTTTGGCGCGTGGCCTCCCCTGGTCCGTCCATCTGGGCGTTTCCTTCTGGAAGTTGAATCTCGGCTCTTCATCTTTGGATTTGGATATAACTTAGGAAGCAAGTTACCTAGATCCCAAATCTTTTCCACGAATTTTCTTCTCTTCTTTTAGCTTTTATCCTCATCCCGCAAGTATTTAGGGTTGAATAGAAGTCTATCCTTCCCTCTTCTTTAATATTTGCAACTTTAGCCCTTGTGTATTTGCACTTTTGACAATTGATATTTGCATTTTTGCACTTGGGCTTGAACATGGGCTTTTGGGCTTCTTTTAGGCTTTATTTATTATTAAAATAAAAACTCAAGGCCTGCACACAATAAATCACAAAATATTAATAAATGTGCAGAATTATATGAATAAATATGAAAATGTGATGGTAAATATGATGATAAAAATGCACTTTTCACTATCAATCAATCGCTTTCTTTCTAACTTAACCTAACTCTTTTTCATTTTCATTTCTTAAAACAAAGAAGAACTTTCGTTTTTTTTTCTTCATAAAGATTTCAATTAAAAAACCTTGAACGCTTCTATCGCAAACCCTCCTTGTGGATCACGACCCGCATAGCCACTTGCTATCGCGGTAGAATTGAGCACTTGCACATCTTTATTTTTAAGTTCTGTAATTCCGTATTTTGTGTGCAGGTAAAGCTTCAATCAAATTTTGGCGCCGTTGCCGGGGAGGGTAATGGTTTTTATTGAATTTTTTGAACTAAAACGAATTTTTCTTCTCTGTTGCAGGTTATAGGGCAAGAAAAGCAGGAAAAAAGATTGCAGTAACATATAAGTGGTCTTGGGCCTCTGTTCCAGAAAACAGAGACCAAGTACCCTCTGAATTGCCGCGTTTACTCGGCTTTGGCCGCGTTTCCGCAGCAAGGAAGAGTTCACTACTAACTGGCTTTTTGCAGGGCTGCTTACTTTGCAAAATTATAGTTTTTATGCAAACTTTATTTCTTATATGCCATCACATAAGCCTGCTAAAAAATCAACAGTAAAACATTTGTTGAAAAAGTTAAAAAATTGATTAGACGTTTGCATTTTTAGGCACGTGTCTTTTCAATTAATTTATTTTACTGTTGAAGAGTTCTGGAGCAAGGTACGTTCGCATTGCATCTAGAATAGGACTCATCTCTTGGTTGATTTACATCGCTTTGAGTGAATCTTGTTTACATATCTTGTACACTTGCACAAACTGATCTTAAGGGCACCACCCTATAACAAGATAAGGTGGGGATTTAATCACCCTTCCTTGGCCCAAAAATCAGATTCCAAGCACTCACTAACCCAAGCTTAACTAAAAATGAGTAGACGTTGGCCCTAGGGACATCTCGGACTCAATTAGGAGATTATCCTAAGGGGGAAAAGTGTTGGAATTTGACTCCTGCCAAATCAATGTCTAGGAAGGGGATTAAGGGCCGAAAGCCTGAAGATTGGTGGTTATTTAATTAAGGAACGTCTTTAACGGATAACCTCCCACCAATCTTGCCCTGACCTGGCTGATTAGCTTATGCTCAAAGTCTACATTATACCTCCCGTGGACAGTCTAACCAGTTAGGAGTCATCTAGGTCATAGGTCTACCCTAACTTAGGTTAGAATTTTTCCTTTTTTGTTTGCTTATTTGTTTGTTTTTTGTTTGTGTTTTATTGTGTGATATGGCTTATAACAATAATTTTTCCAATTTTAATAGTAATCCATATTACACACCATCCTCTTTTTCGGATATTACCAATCCGGCATATCATAACTTTAACCAACCTAGTGTGCCGGATTGGTCTTATCCGAATCAATATAACCCATGCCACCAATCTTATAACCATAATTTCCAGAATAATTTCAACTCTTTACAGAGTCAGTGGGGATTCACCTCCCCCGAGTCTAATTTTCAACCAACTTGTCCTCCTTATCCACCTAGTCCACAATTTTCCAAGATTCATACTCAGTTCCACCATTCCAAAATAGAAAACCATCAATTTTGGAAATGAGTATACGTGAGTCCAAACAAAAATCACAAAATCTGATGGACTCAAAATTTCACTACCAATTCCAAGACAACACTTCATCTTTTCATCAAAACAATGAACCTATCAATTATGAAGAGATGCTTGAAGGCCATGACCCAGGTTCAAAACGCTCGTAATCGTGACATAGATATGATGGTCCAAACTCTACGTTCTCACCGTTTGACCAGTTCTGATGTCGCTAACCATTCTGTTAGAGCTGAAGAGTCATGTTGTTTTGGAAAACAAGGTTCCATTTCAGAACAATCATTTGAACTTGCCCAAACTCTAAATTTTGAAAATGATTTTGTTAGTTTGGCAAGTTATTCCTTTCCTGAAATAGAACTTGAAAATGAGTATGATCCTGAACCTCAACTTAGTGATTCAATTCTACTTCCTAATTCAATTATGACTCCGGTATCTTCACCTGATTTTAATCTTTTTGCCGAGTCAACATTGGATCCTGTGCCAATTCATCATGAAATTGAATCACCCATTTTTGATGATCATATTGAACTTGACCAATTATACACTTTTGAAAGTCCTATTGACAAATTGGCAAGTTCTCATTTTTATGACATTGAACTCAATGAGAAATGTGAGCTAGATTCTCAAATTTGTGATCCAGTTCAAATTCCTGAATCAATATTAACTCCTGTTTTATTACCCGATTTGAGTAATATTTTAGAGTCAGTTTTGATTCCCACACCTATCATTCTTGAACTTGAATCACCAATATTAAGTCACATTCCATTGTTGGAAAATAAATGTGAACTTGAGTTTCAACTTCTTGACTTGGACCCGCTTCTTGAACCAATCTTGACTCCTGAACCTTTACTTGACTTAAGTCACCTTCCTGAGTCGGTATTAGTTCCTGTACTTTCTAAGTCCAAGTCAATCATTCTATCTTTTCACACTCCATTTTGGGACAAAACGGGTGACAAATTTGACTCCGAAATTAATTATGGAATTTGGAAATTAGATGGGGTCAAATATTTAATAAAAATCATTCATGCATATATCATTTTAGTGGGTTATATTAAAGAAATTTCTGGTGGGTTCCTCCGAACTCCACGAAAAGTCGATTGGGCCGCATTTCGTGGACCAATCAGACCACCACCGGAACCACCACCTTAAGGTAACATTTTCCTTCCCTTTCTTCTTTTTCATGCATCTATGCATTAATTCATACATTGAGGACAATGCATGAGATAGGTGTAGGGGAGGGTCTAACATAACTTAGGTTTTTTCTTTTTATTAAAAAGAATTCTTTACTTTTAAAAACTTTTTGAAAATAGAAACAATATTTTGACATATTTTTTGTAAGAAATTAAGTCAATTTTAAGGAATAGGAAAATCAAAATTAGGATTTCTTAAATTTGGTCAAAATAATATTATTTGTTTGATTTTTAGGGTTAGGAAGATAATTTGTCAAAGTAATTTAGTCTTGATCTTTACCTTAATGAAATATGCACACTTCATACACTTACACACTTGGGATTTAAAAACAAAGATTCTTATGAATTATATATAAAAAATAAAAAAATAAAAATAAAAAATATCTATGAAAGATGAACGAATCTAATTATTGATTAGCTAGGTACTTTGGCCTAAGCAAGCCTTAGTATTTATGCGAAAGATGATTAGATAGATAAGTTTGAGAAAAAATATATATATAAATCCTCTGATTAAGCTGGGTATTTGTGCCTAATAAAGCATAAGTATTCACGCCTAAAAGGGGTTCAAATAATAAAATCCTTAGTTTTGTGGCCTTGTTTGCTCGAGTCCTTAAGTCATTGGGGGTGTTTTCTCACCTGGTGCCCTAAATCGTTTGGTTTGGGAGTCATCGATTAAAGGCTCGTTACATGGGCAGATTAGAAAGCCTAATAGAACTAAGGAATAATACCACAAAAAATATATATAAATAAATAAGGCATAAGAGTTAGAGTTAATGAACCCTTAGTCAAAATTTTCACGATCACAAGGTGCATATGACTTAGGGTAAAGTAATAGACCAGATGAGAAGTACAATTTGACTCCTTACTTTGATTGATAACAAATTTTTGAATAGAGACTAAGTTTAGGAATGAAAAATTCAGTTTTCCTATAACTTATAGATTGCTTAAATCTTACAATTATATTTCAAATATTTTTCTCTTTCAAAATGCTTTTCAAAAATACTAACTCTTTGTTTCTCTTTCTTTATGGATTTTGTGGGTGTAATCCACTAAAAACCCTCACGAGACAAAACTCGTCCTCTAGGGGAAACCTAGAGGTTTAACGGCTTGTTACACATGCTCAGTGCAATCGCGTGACCTGCGAAAGTGGTCCAATAATCCTTAGTATAGTTTAGTTGTTTTACTCGAGGACGAGCAAAAGATAGGTATGGCGGTGTGATTGGTCGCTAATGTTGCACATTTATTATCATATTTCCATACTTATTATAGAATAAAATCTGCATTGTCCTAATTAAACGTTTAATTTATTTGCAGGCCCATTCCTTACGGAGATGAAGAGAAATAAGCCCAAAAGCCCACCAAATTCTGATTATTCAGAATAAATTTGAAATGAAGAAATCAGGACAAAATCTTGGCATATAAGGAAGTTGAGAAGAATCCTCCCTAAATCAAGATAAAGAAATTAGGGCAAAATCTTGGCATATAAGGAAGTTGAGAAGACTCCCTGAATCAAGATGAAGAAATCAGGGCAAAATCTTGGCATATAAGAAAGTTGAGAAGAATCCTCCCTGAATCAAGCACAATTAAAGGCTGTTTTGTCAACTTTTGAAGCAAAAATAAGAAAATCAGAAGAAGATATGGGAAATACATCAGACCAGGAGATCCCCCAATCTTCCTGGGATCTTCTCCTTTAGGTTTTCCCTATAAATACTGGTTTTAGCTGAGCAAAAGGGGAGGATCATGCAGAGATAGGATTAAGTCTAGTTTTCCATTTTTTAGTGTAGGTTTTTGTTTTTCTTTTCATGTAATTTTTAGCTTTCATTTATGTAATTCAGAGGAGATCAGACTTTCATAGAAGAACAAGAATGAAGCTTGAACTGAGAGTGACACCGGTGTAAGGTTTCTTTCTTTTCTTTTATCGTTATGAAATCAAATATGTATTCTCTCTTTGTATGTACTTCGTTTTAGTTTTCTTCTTCTTCTTTTCTACTTCACTCTTCTTTTAGTACAATTGTCTTCCAAGGGAGTCTAAAAGCATCGAAAGAGCCTTGACTTTGCGAGTGCAAGCAAGGGGTGGCTATGCCCTCCAGAGCCGGGCGGGATGGCACCGATAGCTCATGACGATGGATGTGAGTCTCTCTGTATCATTTCATGCTTGAATTTGTCTTGATGATGTAATGTGGAAGAGACAATACTCAACTCTTATGGGCTATGCGTTGATTGCCTCCACTTCAAGGTAACATCGTCGCCAAAGATTCAAGGTAAGCTTTTGGTAAAAAGAAGGTAAGTAATTATTTTTCTTTCTTTTCTTTTATTTCTGTAGATTAAATCACCAACACCATATCTTCCAAATCTTTCTTTTTCAATTTATTTGTACATAGTCATTTTCTGATTTTCTCCACCTTCTCCATCTATCGCTTTCTTTCTAACTTAACCTAACTCTTTTTCATTTTCATTTCTTAAAACAAAGAAGAACTTTCATTTTTTTTTTTCTTCATAAAGATTTCAATTAAAAAACCTTGAACGCTTCTATCCCAAACCCTCCTTGTGGATCACGACCCGCATAGCCACTTGCTATCGCGGTAGAATTGAACACTTGCACATCTATTTTTAAGTTCTGTAATTCCGTATTTTGTGTGCAAGTAAAGCTTCAATTAGTAAGATTGGACTAAGTGTCCTCCTCACCTTCGGGTGTACTATAGGGCTTGGTCAAAGACTTAGCAACTCGACTACCTAGAGATTGCAAAAATATGTTCATCCTAACTTTCCATATGGGAAAGTTGAGTCCATCAAATTTGGGAGGGGACTTAATGTTATCGGCCATCTTTACTAGTGGATGAATGAAAATATGAAAATAGTGATTAGCAACTTATAAGATCTCTCTAAAGATGTAAATCAAAAACTAGAGTCCTAGCTTTGATACCAATTGAAATCACACCTAGAGGGGGGGAATAGTTGTAATGCTAATCAATGCATAAATTAAAAATGAGATGATGCAACGATCACTCAAAGCAAGATTAGATGACGTATACCCCATGAAGGGCTCTGAACTTCTTCCTCGTGATTCTTCTAAATAAGAGTTTGAGGTGCACAATGCAATCTTGTTATAAGAGTATAGATCGACAATATAAGAATGAATGAATAGAAAGTAAAAGACACAAATAAATCAATCGCAAACACAGAGATTTGTTTCGAGGTTCGAGCACCCAGCTCTACGTCTCTGCCTTCACCCAGAAGGATTTTTGATCCACTAGAATTTTCACAAAGGATTACAATCACTAGAGAGCATCCAACTTCTCAATCACACTCCTCTATTGCAGAGGTAGTGTAGTCACAAGTACAATAATCACTTGGTGATCAAAAGATCACAAACTCTCTTTTGAAAAACTTTTCTTTATAAAACCCTAGAGAATAATATGTAGGATTGAAGCTTAAGATTTGTAAGTGAAAATAAAATAAAGTAGAAGAGAGATTTGATTCAAAAACTTCAGAAGTAAATCAGAGATTAGAGCATAAAAACTGAGAGTAAAACACTTCTTTCAAGATTACTCAAACTTTGAAATCTTTGCAATAATTGTTGTAATTAACCTTAACCCCAACCACCCCTATTTATAGGATTTAGGTAGGGATTAAAGGGTAAATATCTATTTGGAGTAAGTAGGTGTAATTAGACCAAAATTCGGCCTAAAATAACGTTTTAAGACAAAAATCACGTTTTAAAACATGTTTAAAAAACTAGCCGTTTTGGCCAGAAATGCCTCGCATGGTCGACCGGCTGGTCGACCGGTTTCAAAAATTATGACCGTTGGCTGAAGCCGGTCGACCGTCCCAAACTGAGAGTTTGGGTCCGTTAGTCGGTCGACCGCACGTCGACCGTCATAAGGTCCGATCGACCGCCCGATCGACCGGGGAATGTACACACATGCACACCTCCATGGGTCAGAACTACATTCGACCGCGCGATCGACCGTTCTAACCTGTAACAGAACCAGTCGACCGTAATAGGTCATAAGCTAAAAAATCAGTTAGAATTTTGATTTGAAGATTTGTAATTTTCAAAGGAATTTTTGTAAAGGCTTAGTAAAATACAATAAGTTAGGTATGCATATACTGAAATAGGACTTAAAGTATTTTAACAAGAGTCAAAAATAATCTTTTGAAAATACGTGCAATTTTGTGTGTGTAGGGTATTTGAGCTTCAATACTATATACTATTCTTTAACAAACTAACAACACAAAGATCTATAGATAGGCGTCTCTGAACCGCGTTGCTGAGCAAGAGTCTCTTATTCTATGAGTGAGTCCTCTTGAGCCATCAGCCTTATAACATGCTTGAGAACGCTTGAGCCATCAAGACTTGTACAAATCTGAAATTCATTCTAGAACCTCTATTAGTACCAAATAGCTTTTATATGTTTTGTTATCATCAAAACGCATAAACCGGAGAGTGTAACCTTTGGGCCAACACTTTATTCGTGGCCTCGCCGTGGAGGTGGCTAGCACTGGAGAGTGCTTCAGTTCTAGCCTCGCCTGAGAGCTTTATTAGTACCCTTAGGTACCGACACTGTATTAGCCACACCATCAGTAACTTCGCGTGAAGTTATGGTGACTTTGCTTTTTGCACGCTAGATGCTTTGCGCTTTGCCTTACTGCGAAGGTATTTAGCGCTTGCTTCAGTTCCAGCCTCGCGGCTGAGAACTTCGCTCGTAGGAGTGCGGTTGGCACTAGGGGCCAATGCTTCCAAATTGGGCGAAGACAGTGGCATCTTGCCTTTGTCTTCACGTGGTCGCTGAAGTTGTGCTGGAACTTAGCCTGAAATTTCACGTAGAACCACCCTGTTCTTCGCCCTCCACATCTACTTGGGAAGCGAAGTTTTAGGTTCGCAGAGAATATATTTAGCTTCGCGGGAGGAACTTTTAGCCTCGGTTGAGCCAGAGAGGAGCTGGGAAGAGATTTGTCCAGTTACTCGCCCAGCTAAGGCCGGTTTCTGTTTAGTAACCACCGAAGCCTTAGCCACAGAAACCTTCCTGTGCTTCCGCGCGTGGAGCACTGGGCTATCCCCAGAAAGTAGTTCTTCAAATTTTTTAGTCAAAGTGAATGACCAAGTTTTCGCTTATGACGGGCTCAAGACTCTGACCGTTGCATTGCGACATCATCTCCTTATTGCGAAAGAAGACCTTGTTCCCCAAGCGGAGTTGCCATCTTATTTTCCATCGAAAGGAAATTACTATTCGTGGGAAAACTTACAAAAAAGGTAGAGGAGCGAAATTACAAGTAATCAAAAGAAGAATTACAAGTAGATCTCCTCTAAGATTTCTGGGAAAGTATACCGGTAGGAATCTTATCAGCGCGCGATCACTTTATCCCTTTGACGATGCAATCGATCAGATGATCAAGCTGCCTCCAAATAGGATTCTCTTCTCGCCTGGTTCTGGGAATAGAATATTTGGAAGTAGGAGAACAAGGGAACACTCTCTAGAATTTCTGGTTGAATGTCTCTTTTCTCTAGCCCATTAGCCCTCTCTTTTTTTCTCTTTATTCGTGCCCGCCTCTCCTTCTGCGTGTGTGTGTGTGTGTTCCTTAGTTTAGCAAGGAACTATTTATAGTCAAAATGGGGTGTAATCGTCCCCTTGAATTCAGCAAGGCAGAATCAGTCTTTAACTTCACGCGAGGCTACAAATGACCTTGCAGCGAAGCTGTTTGCGAGCTTCCAATGAAGCTAGAGGGTTCGTGAGAGCGCTTCCCTGCCGTTTGTGGTTTAATTGTATCCACTTAATATGGGACGAAGTGGGCGGGTGTAACCGCCAACTTAAAGTGGCATTAATCACTAAATTAGTAGAGTTCACCCATTAATCCCCATTATGAAACGGTCAATTGATGACCTGGTAAAGCTCACTGCGGAGCTAAGTCATGCGAAGTTAGGCTTTAGCTTAGAGCTTCAGCGAAATTACCTCTATAGTCCCCTGCGAAGGTAGGATTTAGCTTATAGCCTCGGGCAAAGTTACCTTCAAGGCTTGGTGCGAAGTTAAGATTCAGCCCAGCGAAGCTAGGGTAAAGCTTTTAGCGCGAAGCTCCTGGATTAGCCTCTGGCGGGGCTCAATGGTGAGCTTCGAGCGAAGCTAATGATTAGCCTCATAGCGAAACTATCAAGAAAGCTTTGAGTGAAACTTTAAGTTAGCTCTATTTGGAGTCATAACGAGGCCAAAGGCTATCCCCTTGGACTCATGCAAGGTTAAGTGTTGAGCTAACTTAGCATCTTAGGCCTGCTTGGGGCTCCTCAAAGACAACTTTGATTTACTGTCTGCTTCACTGGATCAGGAAGGTTTAAGTCGCTGCCTTGTCCGTGGTCGTCAGCTTGTCTTCTACTTATCTTTTGTCAATGTCGATAAGTTAGACATCGTTCAGACCGGTTAAAGATAAATGTGAGATCTTTATCTTTTTAGAGTGTCAACAATATTACCATTCTTACTGTCGCATATCTCTACTGCTCCATATGGAAATATCGTCCTCATAACGAATGGCCCTGTACATCGTGATTTCAACTTCCCTAGAAAAAGATTAAGCCTACAATTATAGAGTAACACCTTTTGTCTGGGGGCAAAATTTTTTCTTATGATAAACTTATCATGAAAAATCTTAACCCTATCCTTCGTAATCTTCTCATTTTCGTATGCCTCATTTCTTAACTCCTTAAGTTTGAAAATTTGTAAATTTTGAAGCGTACCGACCTTATCTAAATTGAAATTTATATGCTTAATGACCCATAAGGCTTGGTGCTCTAAATCAAAAACTAACCTTTAAGGAGACATCCCTAGAATTATTTTAAATACGGTCTATATGCCCATAAGGCATCTACCAATTTAGTGGACCAGTCCTTTCAGTTTAGATTCACAGTTTTCTCCAAGATAAACTTAATTTGTCTATTAGATACTTCTACCTGCCACTAGTTTGAGGATGGTAAGGCGTGGATAACTTATGTGTTATGGCATATTTTTGCATAAGAGTTTCAAAAATTCTATTGCAAAAATGTGAGCCATTATCACTAATTATTGCACGAGGGGTTCCAAAGCATGAAAAGATGTTTTTTTCAAGAACTTGACAATAATTTTGTTGTCATTTGTCTTTCAAGGGATGGTTTCAACCTATTTGGATACGTAATCCACAGCTACCAAAATGTATTGGTGCCAAATGAACAACAAAAGGGTCCCATAAAGTCAATGCCCCAAACATCAAAGAGTTTTACTTTTAGAATTGGGTTAAGGTGCATCATATTACGTTTTGAAATCCTACCTATCATTTGGCATCTTGTGCACGTCCTGCAAAAGTTGAATGTATCTTTAAACAAAGCGGGTCAATAGAACACACTTTTGTAGAACTTTTTCGACAGTTTTACGTGGACTAAAGTGTCTGCCGCATGCAAGCTTATGACAAAAGGTTAGAACACTCTTCACTTCCTCATCGTGAGTACATCTTTTAAGGATTGGTCGGAATAATATTTAAAGAGATAAGGTTCCTCCCAAATTAAAATCACACTTGAGACAAGAACTTATATACATCTTATTTTGACCAATGAGATGGGGTTTGGTTTGTGACTAAGTAGTTGGCTATGTCAGCATACCATAGTTTCCTAAAGGTAGCTAAGCGTTATTCATCTGGGAAGTTATCATTAATTCGTAACTCGTTGGAAGGGGCATTTGGCACATAAGAAAGGTGATCGGCAACGACATTTTCAACATCCTTTTTATCTCAAATTTCAAGATCAAACTCTTGAAGGAGGAGGATCCAATGAATGAGTTGGAACTTTGCGTCCTTCTTGAGCATTAGGTATCAAGTGTGGAATGGTTGGTGAATATGGTGGTTTTGATTCCAAAGTAGGTATGGATGAAATTTTTCCAATGCGAACACTACTACCAAGAATTCCTTCTTGATTGTAGTATAGATCAATTGGGTATCATTAAGAGTCTTACTTGAATAGTAGATCAAATGCTGCTTGTTGTCTACATATGAACGTTGTTTTCTCTTTGTCTTTCGGATCAATGGGGATTTGATTGTACCCCAAGTAACCGTCCAAGAAACAGTAATACTCATGGCTAGTTAGTCGTTCAAGCATTTGATCGATAAATGGAGGAGAAAAATGGTCTTTCGAGTGATGACATTTAATTTTCGATAGTCAATGCATACTCAATCTTTGTAGGGAGTCGCATTTGTACTAACTCTTAGTTTTATTCTCTATCACTATAAAATCAGATTTCTTAGGGACCGCATGGACTGGGCTGACACATTGACTATCAGAAATGGGATAAATTATCCCATTATCTAAAAGTTTTACTATTTTAGCTCGAACGACCTTGCATAATAGGGTTCAACCTACGCTGCGGATCTCTCTTTGATTTGCCTCTTCATTTAGATGGATTCAGTGTTGAACTATAGTTGGACTCAATCCCTTTATGTCAGTCATCGTCCAACCAATGGCTTCCCTATGTTTCGTAAGATTGTCATAAGGTCCTCTTCTTTTCCACCAGTCAAGTCGAATGCAATAATGACTGGTAGAGTCTCTTGTTCACTAGGTAGACGTACTTGAGATGTTTGGGCAAGGCTTTTAGCTCTAAAGAAGGAGATGACTCAATAAACGGAGAAGTCAAGCTTGTTGGCTCCGAATCTAATCAACTTGGGCTCGATGCCCACTCTATAGTAGAATTCTCTACTTCATCAAGCTTGAAATTCTCAGATTCCAACTCGGTATCACACTCAACTTCTAGTTTTATCTTCTCACTATGCTCACATGTCAAGTCCTCAATAAGGTTACTCAAAAGGTGGATCGTCCATATATAGGGTTATTTTTCTAGGTTGAAAATATTGACTTCCTTAGTCTTGTCTCCAAAAGTCAACCTTATAGATCCGTTTTTACAATTTATAATTGCATTTACAGTTGCTAGTAAGGTTGTCCTAAGATGATGGGAGTTTGAGACTTAAGATTAGAGAGTGGTTGGGTCTCTGCGAAATAAAGTCTATGGGTACATGAATTCCCTATTCGGATAAAGACATCATTTATTTTTCCTTTGGGACTTTGACTGATCGGTCAGCTAACTGGATTGTGAGTTGAGTTGGGCTAAGTTTGCCTAACCCAAGTTGTTGATATACTGAGAAAGGAAGTAAGTTGATACTCCCTCCCAAATCAAGAAGTGCTCGATTAATTTCCATCTGACTTATTGTGCAAGAGATGGTGGGAAAATCGGGATCCTTATACTTGACCGGGATTTGGTTGGATAATAGCTCACTAATATTAGTGGCTAGAAAAATCTTCTTAGGTACATTGGTCTTTCTTTTCTTGGTGCATATGTCCTCAAGAAATTGGCATAATTAGGGACTTATTGGATTCATCAAGAAGCGGTACATTAATTTCACATGATTAAAGATCTCAAGTATTTTGTCCATTTGTCCATGTTTAGTAATCAGCCATTGTTGGTTTAGGCCTAATATTGATATACCATAGACCAGAGTTGATCTTGTAATGACCTAGTTGTAATAAATCTTAGAATATAAACATATGCTTTTGATATTGATTGGTTTGTGATTGAGGTTAGTGATTCTTATTTCATGTGATGTTTATCGAGCAAATTGTTTGGTAAATATTCCGACTAGAACTCCTGTGAATTTTGAGGAAGTGTCTGATATGATATTGCTTTATCGATAGACTGATTTACAGATATTTTATTGGTATTGACTTGTTAGATATAGATGATTAAGTACTCTTATATGTTTGGACTTGGATATCGGTGACTTAGAGGACAGATATACTGATCATGTAGAGGAGGGATATACTGCTGAGTTGATTGATATGAGCTTAGTGTTTATTTTAGAGGATTTTGATTATATGACATTGCTTTATCGATGACTGATTTACTGATACTTGGATTGGTATTGACTTGGTTAGATATAGATGATTATGTACTCTTATATGTTTAGACTTGGATATCGGTGACTTAGAGGACGGATATACTGATCATGTAGAGGAGGGATATACTGCTGAGTTGATTAATATGAGCTTAGTATTTGTTTCAGAGGATTTTGATTAGTGTTCTGATGATTGATGTAGTTGGATTGATATTTGTGAGTATTCCCCATTTTACCCTTGATTATACTGTCTGAGTATTGATGATCTTTTGATGTTGATTATCAGATATAGACCATTCTGAGTTTCATGTCGCTTGAGGATGTTTCATTACTTGGATATGATTCTGTATCTATTGATCTAGTTTACTTTGAGGATATTCAATAGACCTCTCTTCATGATTGGTTCTTGACTACTTCAGTTTTTTGGTATAGAGATAGAGTTTTTGTAAGAGTGATTTCATTGATATCAGTGATAACAAATATTTAGAGTTTGACATTAGTTATCATTTGATCTCAATTATTGGTGACCTAGAAGATTAAAGTAGATTGGTAGTGATAAAGAGCTAATTAACTATTTACTGGACTGAAGGTTTACAATATCAAATATTATGACACAGATTAAGTATTTGATGTTCATGATGATTATTGAGATTATATGTACATAGATTGATATATGATCTTCACAAGGATTGCTTGAGATTATAGTTGATTGATCCAGATATAATATCGGTGGATGAGATCTTGGTTAGTTTTATATGAGATCACATTAACTAAATGGTACAGGACATATTACTTTATTATTCATGTTAATGAAGGTTACTGGAAAAAGATTTGTTTCACCGTAACACCTGTACAGTCCTATTGTTCATCATATACACGGTTACTGATATTGTTTACTGTCCTAATTACTGTTCACTGTGTATATGATTACTAGACTGTTACTGTACTATTACTGTTACTGTCACCGCATCATCTCAATATTCTAGGTAACATAAATATTGACTGATTTAACTGAATTATATAATAATGTAAAAACATAACTTATACTGGGATTGAGAAAATTAATGGCGAAGACAGCGTCTATATTTTGGGTGGCCTAAGATACAGGTTGCGCAGCTGAAATGAGGGTTCTGTTGTAGGGTTTCTGGGGATGATTGGCATCCATCTGATATTACTACTATTACTGTTACTGAGTACCTAGTGGTACGGGTGATCGGAAGGAATCAGCACTTGAAAATGTGTATTTTGTAAAATCAGTATAATTATGTATGTGTGCTAATGTTCTCTCGATACTTCCATTATAGCATTGGCTCAATTAGTCGGGACGGGAGGCGATAGAAGCATTAACAGTTTTTATGTTCACGCGGTTGTTAACAAGTTCTTCTTTATTAGAGAATGAGAAAAAGAAGAAAGAAAAGAAATCCAAAAGTGATAAATAAAGAAGACGATGATGAACGGTGATGTGAAAATAAAAAAGAAGTGATTTTGAAAACAAAAAGAAGATGAAACAAAGATGATCTAGGAAGTTGGTCAAAACATGATGAAAATGATAAAAGAGTTCTAAAATTGATTTTAAAATAAGATAAAAGAAAACTTATGGCTACTAACTACTAATTGCTCCACTAACCATACTAACCACTTAGTGATAGTTATCTCACATAAATCCTTGACCATCATTAGTCCTTGGCTTCAAGAGACGATAC
>JAVJIF010028712.1:0-27328 GCA_038442645.1 Agave tequilana
CTCAATCCGGCTGACGTCGCAGAATTCGCGTCGGAAGCTGGTGGCGGAGAACGTGATTCCGGCGAGCTGGCGGCCTGGGCCCACCTACAGATCGTTTGTTAACTTCGCCTTGTTGATTATAATATTACGTGTGTGTGTGTGATTGTGAGTACGTATGCATGTGTTGCATGGCTGAGATGCATGATCCAATGTTGCATCCGTACGCGCATGCATGGGCTTGTTCAACTTATGATTTGTGAATGAAGTACTGTATGATGTTGTTGCTTGTCAGTGCTTTCTGGGCTTTGTAATTATCTCAATTGATGATCTGTGTTAATTTGTTTGTTAGAATTTATGGTTTTATGAATTTTCTAATATTTGGATGAGATGCTTAGTTCATATATAAAAGCATAATAATAGAAGAAAAATGGTTTATGAGAAACATTGCTACCATTCTATTAACTTTTGGATTAAATAAAATGATTAAAAAGTATTTAATGTGGTTCATCTTTCTATTTTCTTTTCTTACTCAGTGGACTTTTGTCCACGGTCCACCAAGTTCTGGTTGACTTCTAAGTGTTCTTATTTCTTTTTGTATCCATTGCCCATCAATTATAATGCCTAAATTCTAACACAACTGGCTTACAAAGGCAAAGGCAAGAATCACTGTAGTACTGTGGTAAAATCTTTTTTACCACCATCCTGTTTGCACCAGGCTACAGTCTGCGTTAGGGAAAAAAAATGCTGGGCTATATTGTTTATTTTTTTTAAAAAAAAAATTACTTCAGAGTTACTTGGAAAAAAAATTCACACATCTATTTAATTTATTCAACCTACCCTAAAAAGAGACCCTTAAAAAATCAAAGGAGTTGAATGATAAAATTCCTTACTTTGTGTTGTTCCATAATTTGTCAGCACAAACTGCAGAATCCTGAACTATCAACATTAGAACCTCATTCAAGATTCTTACAATACGACCATCTTCGAAAGTGAATTAACAGAGGAACAACCATCCTTATCGATCCAGAAACTGAGTTCTGAGAAATTTCTTTACAAATGCAATCAACCAGAAGAGGAGAATTGATCTGCCTGATGAAAATACACATATCCCAAAGACGTAACATAGGCTAAAGTTCGTCTAAATTTGTTCACTAGTACAGGGCAAAGTGTTTTAAATATGTGAGAGCCTTAAATCAACTATCTGGGATGAGCACTATGGAACCAGACGTCTTCCTGGCCTCGAGGTCAGCATGCACTCTTGCAGCTTCAGACAATGGGTAAGTGTGGTTGATGCGAACTCGGAGAACACCAGATGAAACATTAGCAAAGAGCTCGCCAGCAGCCTCTAGAAGCTCATCACGAGTTGCAGTGTAATGCATAAAAGACGGACGAGTCAGGAACAAGGATTTTGGAGCAAGGTCACTCAATGGAACAGGATCTGGTTTCCCTGAAGACTGCCCAAAGCTCACCATGTACCCCCGTGAAGCCAGGCACGATATTGATCCCTGCATTATAGAATTTCCAGGTAACTTTCTCAGTGACATCTGGTGCAAATAAATCCCATAAATGGCATGGACAGAAAATAATTTAACCTTGTGCATTATGCATGAATGTAATTGCTTGAAGCCAGTCAAATTCAGAGTCCAATTATAAACTTCTTTAGTTCTTTTATCATTCAGTGCCATAAGTATTCTGGCATCAACAAATTTAGAGGGTTTTTCTCCAAAAAAAAAAAAAAACCATTAGTGGGTACACATCATCGTTTTGCTGCCATCGCAGAAATATTAGACGACTCTATTTTGAAGTTGTCTCGAATTTGAGTCATGATCCACAGCCACAGTTGACTTGGTGATGATTACTGTTCTTTTTTGCTATTTAAAACAAATTACTAACTAGGTGTTCATACATTACAATTTATCAACCCAAATTAACTAACAAAATGTAGTAAAAATGAAAAGACGTCTCATGTCTTTGAAGCGCTTTAAAAGTCCAGCTGTGATGAGCGGTGAAGAAACAGGAGGATGCTATCATTATATGTTCAAAAGAAAAAGAAGAATATTGAAAGTATACTTCCAGAGAACCTTTTTCATTGACATTGTATCTTGGAAGATCTTGAATATAAAGGATAGCCAACAAATGAATTTTTATAAACAGTGAAGGGATTAGAAGAGTTAACAACAATACTAGAAACCAAACTCCAAATATATTAAGCAAGGTCTATAGTATCGCCCAGTACGTACTGCTGATACCCATATTCCCAATAGGACCAAGACAATACCAATATCACTTGTACAACCATGATAAAGCAGCCACTATTTCCGATGTTACCGATTCTCATACCAAAAACCTATGGGCCGACATTGATACAGATACGAGATTTTAAATCTTGATATTAAGAAAGCTCCACAAAGGATAACATAGGATTTTGAAACTACATGTCAAAATGGTGCCTAAGAATAGATAACACTTAACAACAACAAGAACAAATCTTCAATCATCTTACGGAGCTCCACTATAAGATAACTGCAATTTCCACTAGCGTTTAAAATACATTTTGAGAACCCCTAATCTCCAAATCCAATACTCCCTTTAACACGGAAGAAAAATAAACTTTGACCCCAATCATCTCTAATGGCTCTGTCATTGCCAACAAAAGGATTCCAACAAAAAATTAAACCTTGCTCACATTCCACTTCTACACACACATACACAAAATAATAACAATAATAAACATCAAAATAATTAAACGAACTAATCCCCAGATGGACTCTAAAAAGGGCAATTCTAAGCTTTGAACATACATAAGTTAAAATTCTCTTGGTCTATTGTTCAAGTTCAAAAACAGCATCTAAATGCCGTCTTCTTGAGTTCTTTTAGACTGTGACATGGGCTATCACTTACTGAATCACAGGACATTTTCTCCTAATTTGTCCTCTCTTTTTTCCCTAGTTCCGAATGCATTTCACTAAGGTCGTTGATGTGGGACGGAAGGAGATTTAGGGTTTGTGATGGGAATTTTATATAATTGGGGAAGAACAAGAGAAAAAAGGAAAGATATGATCGCAGATCGCAACCCGGAACTTGGCTTCACCGCCTATGACTCAATCCATGGGGATCAAAATCAATACCCAAAGCAAATAGCTTCATTTTTTATCAAAATCATTCAATAATTTTCAAAGATCACTATATGATTTTATCTAGCCTACAACGTGCATTATACGTGCAATTATTGATAACATTTAATCTCACAAAATCTAACCAAAACTAACCACATCTAAATTCAAAAAACTCCTAAATCTTAATCAAATCCATTCAAATCTAATTTAAATAAAAATCTCAAATCTACTAAATCTCTAAACCGCTTGTTTCTCTCATCATTCTCCCGACTTGAAAACATTCATCTCCGATGAATGTAATGGTAGGTACAAGATAAGCACGACCGGATGAAATTGAACTATATCACGAATTCACAATCAGGCCAAGGTGGTGGTCGGGGAATTAGCACTGATGCATTCTGGCTGAACCAAGGTGGTGGAGGTGAAACAAGCTTCCAAACCGGCTGAAGTTGACGGTTACTCGAGCAAGATACATGCAGCATAAGAAGGCAACTCAACTCCACTGAAAATTAACTCGCATGCCTAGGCACCAATCTCTCGTGAACTTGTCTCCTCTAGAAAGATCTGCAACGGGTCGTAAACATCAAGCGATCTTAAGGATATAGCTGTCAAAGATGGCTCCATGATAGGCTCCACTGGAAGATATACAAGAGTCTCAATAAGAGGCTCTTTCACTTCTGACTCTAATTCTGGCTCATCAACAACTTCTGAATCTGGCTCATCAATAATGTCTGGCTCGACGAGGACTGGAGGCTCTGGATCTGGCTCATCAACAACTTCTGACTCAGGCTTATCAAAACTTCTGGCGCTTTGTAATCTGCTTTAGATGAATAAAGGTGTGAAGTATACAAAGTATGAAAAAGATCTTTTAAGACAGACCAACATCGATAGTCGATACGACTGCATTTTCTCCAACAATAAGTTTTTTCAACCAGCTTTATTTGGGCATAGTGGCACTTCTGTTCAGAAGTCAAAATAAAATAACTGAAGAAAATTTTAAGATTGCTTTCTCACTTCTCATACCCATAATGATCATCAGAACTCTAAAAAACGGAATAGCTGCATACATATCCCGTTCAACTTCATTTTCATCCCCATAAGTATATATGTATCGGCCACAAAAGTAAAATCCTATGATGAAAATTCAGTATGTAAATTCAGAAATTACCCAAGAATCTCAACAGCTCGAACTGAACTCAAATCAGACTGGAAATAGGGTCTGAAACGCCGATTTTCTACTTGGAGAATGGTATCGATTCCAAACAGAAGCTTATGGAGGTCAGATCTGGTATCCAACTACTATGAAATCTTTTCAGTAGTTTCGGGACTCAGTCATGCATCGAACACTTCAGACGGAACTCGAATCGGACTCCGAACGGGTCTGAAACAGACTCCGAACTGCGACAGCACTCTGCAGTGAACAGTAATGTGAACAGTAAAGTTACTGTTAACAGAACAGTAATTTTTTAAAAAGCAGAAAATTCGGCTCTGATACCAAATTGATGTGGGACGGAGAGGGATTTAGAGTTTGTAGTTGGGATTTTGTAGAATTGGGAAAGAACAAGAGAAGAAAGGAAAGATATGATCGCGAATCGTAACCCGGATCTTGGCTTCACCGCCTATGATTCAATCCATGGGGATCAAAATCAATACCCAAAGCAAATAGCTTCATTTTTTATCAAAATCATTCAATACTTTTCAAAGATCATTACATGGCTACATATAACTTACAACGTGTACTATACGTGCAATTATTGATAACATCAAATCTCACAAAATCTAACCAAATCTAAATTCAAATAACTTCTAAATCTCAATCAAATCTATTCAAATCTAATTTAAATAAAAATCTCAAATCTACTAAATCTAAACCATTTGTTTCGCCCATTAGTCACACTTTGTAGAATGCCACATATGGTAAAAAGTTTTCATACGTTGCTTGAGAGGATAAGAGCAGCAGACAAGAGACTTATTTGTGTGGCGTGTACATTTTTAGAGATAGCATTTAGCCTTTTCTAGAAACTTGTTTATTGTTTTCGAGACTTAGGCATGTCGAGATATAAGAATATTTATCGGAAAGCCACTTAAGTAAGAACATTTGAGTACCATTCCATTCAAGTTCTCGCAATATACAAGGCTACAAGTTATTCTTGAATGAATTCAAGAGGTCATAGCTTTATAAGTAATCTCACAATTTTTATAGCCCTCTGATGAGTCCATCAATTACATAGCTTCGTATTTTATGTACATAATTTTCTAATGACTCGATATAGTTCTCTAATATATGCACATAGCTCCCAAATGAATCCATAAATATAGAACGAGTTTGTGAGATAATGATGAAAATGAAGAATGAGGAAGAAGAAGAATTGCAGACGCGGGGTTGGAATTTGCTTTTGCAATAGTCGACAGGTAAGAATATAAATTGAGGGAAAGAAGAAGTCCAGGGGACCTCATCTTACGAGGCTCAAGAGGGATTTTCCCTCCCACTAATGGTGGAGCTGCAACTGGAACATAAGAGGCCAGTTCCAGCCAATCAACTAGAGACTTATAAAACAAGCAAGCCAAACGAGCAGAGTCCTATCAGTAGTTTAATATCTTCATCAGACATACATTGTAATACTGTAGTAAACAAACCATTGGAATTTTGGAACAAGATCAACCAAGATCATATTGAACTAAACTCTCTTGTGAATGTGGGTGTATGTTGTGCAAATATATATAAGCTAAAGTGATTTGCATAAACTTATGAGTAAACTGAAGGAAAATGAACTTGATGTTTCAAGTTATACGTGAATCTGAATTTGAATATGGCATGAAATGAATGGAGTAAATTGATATACTTAAACTAGCACATACCTTGATTTACTCGAGGATGTCTAGCAAATACGATATAACGAACTTAGGAATTAGTCAAACATGACATGATATAATTCCACTCTAAAGTAAAACAGCAATATGGAGTAGACAAGATTCGCTAAAGGAAGAACTTGATTTGGGAGTGCTAGGAATGAAGATGGTGCCAAGAACTTAATGGAGAGCACTCTCACAGTATAATATGAATCAAGGGGAGTACTGTAACAATCTAAACATTTTTTTTGAGAGGAAATAGAATTCAGGAGTAGAAACAAGGAAACTGGACTGTATCAGAATAAGAAGCAGAGTTTGATCGATTATCTTAGTTCACAGCTAACTTGGTTATGAATGAAGTTGAAAAGGCCAAGAGTTATCATGGTTTGTGAATGGGAATTAGGGAGTGAATTATGCCATGGAAATTCCAGAAGTACTTAGAGCTGGTAAGAACTGCTATGTATGAAGATGGAGTGAAGTACAAAAATATCAAGAGTTGCCAAGCGAGAGAGTGCTACCCTGAAGGCATCCCAGGTCAGAGATGGAACCTTCTCAAGGAAGGACTGTTGGGCCCAGGAGCAAAAGAGTAATCGTAACTAACAAAAATAAAGCTCATTGACTTTAAAGTTTGGATTTTTGAACTTTGATTATTTGTGATCATGTTTTTTAGTTAAAGTTGCTTGTTTTCTATCTTTTAAGTTGCAGATCAGAGCTTACTTTATAGATATTCAAAGATGAAATTTCCTATTATCATAATCTTTGATTTTTCATTTCTTCAAATGTACAAGCATCTCTCTTCTTTGTCCACATGCACAGATAACCCATGTATAATTTTAAAATGAATCTAGTTAATTTTCCCAAGTGAATAATGACCCCAAATACTGACCGATCAAGCCTACCACCTTAGTAGTGTGTACTATTTGAAGAAACATACCCAATGTCCATACTCGCACCACAAACAAGAGTACCACGAATCTGGTAATATTGGTCACGGATGTACATGAAGCAAATACGAAGTGCACAGTGGTATCACCAAATTTCTATCTGTTTTCGTTTTACGGATATGAATATGAATGTGAATATTATTCGATATTGAATTCAGACTCAAATCAGATCCAAATACTAACCAAACACTATTGAATATACTTAAAGTTTAGAATGAAAAATGGGTTCAACAATATACATGTCAGTGAAAATGTTCATTATAATGTATTATGCAAAACTAAACAGTTTTTAAACTATATGGAGTTGTACATATCTTATGTATTTGTATATGTATTAAGATCTTTGGTTATCTATTTGGATCAAGGTTTGAAATCTCGGTATCATTATCAGGGTGGAGGCTGTTAGTATCAGTTTGTTCCATTGTTTTGCCATATCACCTTCTTGTTAGTACATATCACGCGTTGCAATTCATGGGTGTGCCAAGCTGGACTATGAACACATGCTACCACATTCTAACATCCTTCTTTACACAGTCAAATTATGAGGAACTATGTGATTCTCAATAAAATTATTTCAGCACCAGTTTTTATATGTTTACCTGGTATGTATCTTTTCCAACAGAATCATAGACAACATTCACTCCTTTTCCTGACGTTATTTTGTTGATACTGGAGACAAAATCTTCCTTGGTGTAGATAATGACATGGTGACATCCGTCCTCCCTTGCTTGAGCTGCTTTCTCTTCACTTGATACAGTTCCAATGACAGTGGCTCCAAGAGCATTTGCCCACTGGCAAAGCAGTGAACCAACACCACCTGCAGCTGCATGCACAAGAACAGTGTGCCCAGGTTCCACCTGCATTCCAAGTTGAACTAGCTCCCTCAATTGGTAATGAGTCAACCACAAAAGTGATCAGAGAATTCAGACAACACTTCTAGTTTTAATCGATATCATCTACTGAACATTCTTCCAGGAAAAAAGAAAATCTCCTGAAAGAAGTTCATGGACTTACAATGGATTGCACTCTTAATCTGGTTAGCTCTACTAGTCATGAACACAGCCTACCTTAAAGCACCGCCGGACTAGCATATGAGCAGTCATGCCTTTCAGCATGATTGAAGCTGCTGTCTTGTAATCAATTGAAGATGGAACAGGCACCACAGCACTAGCTGGAAGGATCTGTTCTTCTGAGTAAGAACCCATTGGTCTCCCAGCATAAGCAACTATGTCACCTACCTCTCTACCGGTCAAACCAGGGCCTACATCAGTCACCACTCCAACTGCTTCCATGCCTAGATAACAAGACTCCGATATTATATGAAGCAAAGAATAGGAGAGCAGAGTATACGCTATTAAACCAAAATCAAGAGTTAATTGCTCAAAACTAACTCGAAAAAGTTGGAAACTGAGTAAGAAACACCAATTCTATATCTTTTAGTTTTCATAATTCTAGATGGTTACCAATTTATTTATTTATTTTTGGAGAAACAAGGTGGAGGTTCCCCTCCAGCCTATACACATGCACACATAACTAATTATCCAAGTTAAATTCCTCATTCGACAAGGGTGGGGATTGAACATGGAACCTACCCCTTGGGAGGGAGGGTGTTACCAGCGAGCTAAATCATTGGTCTTTACCAATTTAATTTTATTTGCAATGAAATGAATGAGAAAATTCCTATAGCCAAATCCATGAATATGATGATGAATCTGAGTAATTAAATAAACTAATATTCACTCTTTAACAAAATCTGTCTCTTCAATATTCTCATAGAAATGACCAGGAAATGGTAACAAACAGATAATATATAGATTATAGATATATTATGTATTTAATATAGAAGGGTGCATGTCATAGGATTCATGTAAGACACTGGATTCCAATACAAAGTTACTGGGAAGAAGTTAAATTTGAATTGGTCGAAAATGGTTGAGAGAATAAGATCACATTCACAATATACCTAATGGTCAAGTGTCTTCTTTAAAGAAAAGAAGAAAATGACCTTTTACTACTAAAAAAACTTGCATAAAAAATGCAACTGATATAAGAAAATCTGAGAGAAGTTTTCTTCCATGAAATCCTTAAGAACATGCTCCACAGAGTGCAGCTATATTGCAGTTTCAAGTTTATCACCAGTTATGTCCCACCCCAAAATTCCAAATATATTCGTGTAATCAGCTAACCAGTAACAAAAAAAAAACATAAGTGCTTCAAAATACATTATTTACATTGACAGGTTATGAGACTATGGCCATAAATTGATGCTCAAACACAACCTGGATTTGAGAAAATATATCTGAGAACTGTATTATACAGGGATCCCAAACAAAAGCTACTTCCTACTAAACCATGGTCTAAAATCACATTATCAGTGTTTGTATTCGTATGAGCCAATGGTTTCTAGTATCAATATCACTAATTTCGGTCGGCAGTGTCGGCAACATTAGCCGCACTCGGGCCGACATTATAGGATCAATACCGTATGAGGTATCTCAAAACCCAATACTATATTGCCAATATATATCGAAAGCAGTTGATATTTGGAACCATGTAGCAAACACATGCCATTACTGATTCACTATGAACTAATTAAAGATCTTCTCAGAAGCAATGAGTTTCACATTTGTTCCCTGCACAGGTATGTGTAGAAAAGATAGAAGTAACTATAAGCTGCACAACTTTCACTCTAAGTGTCAGAGGTTGAGATCGAAGCTGTCCTTGTAAGCATCTCATTTCTATAATGGGGTTCAAACATCCGAGATGTCTATAGAAATATTCAAAAGCATACTTTGAAGAGTTCATCCCTTCATCTAAGATGTGTAAGCTTCACGTATTTCAATTTTCTTTATTTTGAGAATCATAACAAATGTATACACACGCACAAATATTATTTTGAAATGTAAAATTATTTTCATTAATCAAGACAAGAGTACAAAATATTACATTAAATCCAACCTATCTATTAAGTTTCTCACACGAGAACCAATCACTTAATACAACCCTTAATAACTTAAAACAACCAGAATCTCATCACAAAATAACCATTATAACGCTAAAAATAGCTTTGAAACTCGTCTTCAAAAAGCACAATCTATCTTGTCAAATCTACTATTCGGATTCGGAAGAAACTATAAAACAAATAAAATATCTGATCATCAAACTCACAAACCTGAAACCGGATCCATTGATCGAAATAAAGTCGATCATCTTGTAGATCTCAAATTGATTGAATCTACTCAGCAGAATAAATATTAAAAAAAAAGATAATTACGATCTCTCTTATAGATCCAAACCCTAGATGGCTATCAAGTATCTCGATCGCTATCAAATAACTACGAACTCGATAATCTGCGAAGCTATTGATCTTCTGATAGTGAACCTATACATAAAAAGCTACTATGCATGATCCATAATAACCACACATGAGAGAAGATGGGATCATAAAGAGAGGTCGAGATGGTTAGGATCGTTAATCTCCTACAACAGTTGAGTCGAAATGGCTAGGATCACTAACCACCCACAACAGTTGAGACCGCACAAAGTCTCAATCGCATTCTCTCCCAAACACGAAAATGAATGATGAATAGTAGCCCTCACCACAATCAATCCCCGAATTTCAAAGAGATTATAAGAGAAGTCAAGATGGCTAATAGCCACCCACAGCAGTTGAGATCGCACGAGTCTCATGCACCCAACCGCGAAGATGAACAAGGAAGATTAACCCTTAGCGCAAGCAATCCCCCAATCTCAAACTTCATCTCATGAAATTCTCGCTTACGCGCTCTTACAATTACGAATTACAGAAGAGAAAGCCCCAGCTGGAGTAAGAAAAGTGGGGTGGGGGGAAGCCGCCGTGAGAGGGGGAGAGGGGGTGTGCATGAAATTGTAAAAATATGTAAAAAATAAATAAATAGGAAGCCGCATATATCTTCTTCACACAATTAAAGAAGAGTATGAAAGACTCCTAGTCCATGGTTTGATATTGTGGTCGGTGACTGACCACAGCCGATGGGGACTTACAAACTACCTTGATATGTTCAAAAAAAGAAGACTAACATTTAGAATTTCATATTTCTGATGCGTACAAATGAAGTATACTAAACCATTAGTAACAAGAGATACGACCAAAAGAGCGGTTAAATGCATCTTCTTGATGAAACACATGTTGTTATGTCCAGAACATGAAACCAGAAGCATAAGCTTGGGCAATTGTAGGCTGAGATTCAACATTAGAATGTTTAACCCATGGGCTTCTCAAGCAAATTTCCATTGCTATGCTTCAAAGCGCAGTGAAACGAGCTTAATGATCAACTTTTGACACGTTGGTCGTTAATTCCAAAATGTTAATGTTAATTGTCTAGGGAATTTAATACTAAAGATTTCAATAGTCTAGCAGGTTTGGGTTGAAAACTGAAAAATATTATACATAAGTAACAGGACAGAAAGAATGCATGAGAGAAGCAAACCAGAGAACGAAAAGTACATCCTAGAAATTATATGATGGAAAATGAATAGTAAGACAATATCTTTATCATCAAGACATCAGGGCAAGGTGAGATACATTATAAAAACCACGGCTATATCAGTAAGTTCTTTAAACTTTGATGGTTAGCAGCTATGTAAAACAGACACTCCTATCATGAAATCTTGTCGTGTCGACACATATATCGTGCGTAATTTTTATGAATTTGTTGCGTGTCGGCGTGTCATGTTAATATTGGTATGGTCGTGTCTATACAACATAGATTAGCAGAGCGAAAAACTAAGTATATTGACGGTGGCTGTGGAGAGAAAGGTGTTGAAGTTGAAATAGAACATCAAATGATGATTTAAAAAGTTGGAAATAAAAAAAGAATAAGGTGAGCACAAACCGTTCTATTTGAGATCTGTGAAACCACTAGAAAAATTGAGGGGTGACCTGAATCAATGTAGACTAGCTGAACTGAAATCCCAGCAAACACATCTATGATATAGCTAAAAAAGGCCAAGTTTGGCAATGGAGTTTGAATATTATTTTTTAATTTATTTTGTGAAAGTAAATAGCTTTGTCCATTATTAGTTTAGATCATACAATCATTAAGTAGAAGCTAAGTGATTGATTTGGCACTTATGCAATAATTACATTTTGTCTATATCTCTAAAATTTTGATCAATTTTATTTGACATGTTTCTCCTTTTCAGCCAATTACGATAATACAAACCAGCTTACGAAGTAGACTCAAAAATATCACTTGATTAACATGAAAATTAATAAACATGCACCTTCATATTCACAGTTGTATAAGGGGACAAGGGGGATTTGCGCCTAAAAAAGTATATTTTTTAGGAAATATAAAATACCACTTGGCAAAATTGCATCTCTGGAAAGACTGTATAGCCACACACAGAAAGTTGCACTTATATACGGATTTTACACAAGGGTTGTGCAAATTTTGTGGGACTTGAAGAAAATGGTCACTGAAATTGTGGAGGTAAATGTGCAAAGTTTGTATATCCAGCGGCAATAAAACGAGAGAGACTTTGAGAAAGGGATCCCTCTCAAGTCAACAGATTTCCTATGTACTTTATATTGTCTTGTATCCTTCTTCTACAACATTGGCATTTCAATATGTATGGTTTATCACATTATTCTTTCGGTATAGGTAAGAGTTGGTTTTCTATGTAATATCTGCATGTCTCTCTTCTGTGCTTTATCTAGGAGACACCCTTGCAACTATTTTGGCTTGCAACAGGACTTTTAATTTCTCCATCTTCATCTTCTACCAACTTGTTTCATTGCGGGTTGAGTTATCTTTGCTTTGCTAGTAATCGGACATCAATTGGTGGCAACAAATTTTTTTTAGGAAACCAAAACTTAGATTAAGTTTTTGTATTATTAGTTTAATTGCGGGAAACCCTTAACCAGTGTTCAAAAAAACGCGTTATGTAACGCGTTATAACGCGTTACGGTAACTAACGCGAGGGAATCGTTACGAAACAGGTGTAAAAAATGCAAAAACCTATAACCTGGGTTTTTTACACAGTAACGTACGTTACGTTACGTTAAATACGTAACGCACAGTAACGTACGTTACTGTGCAATCAAAAAAATATAAAAGGGGTGCCGAGCTCCTCGTTCTCGATCTAGGGCACGATCGAACCCACAAATAAAGGGAGAAGAAGAAAGAAGTCGACGCCATCGCCGATCCCTGCCGCCGTCGCTGATTTCCTGCTGTCAGAGGTTCCTCGCCGCCGTTCGACTTCCTCGCTGTTGGCGCCTTGAAGAAAGAAGAAAGAAGAAGAAAGAAGAGGAAGAAGGGACATACCTGCCTCGTGAACGCCGGCGGTGAGTCGTCATCCTCTGGTCTCAATCTCTAGCCCTCCGATCTCTCACTAGCCATCCGATCTCTCTCAACTCTCTCCCCTGATCTCTCTCAGTCCCGATCTCTCTCTCTCAGCTTTCTTCCCCTCCCGATCATCTCTCTCTAAGCTCTCCCCCTCCCCATCTCTCCCTGTCTCTCTCTCTGCTCTCTGGTTCTCTCTCCCCCAGCTCTCTCTCACGCAGAGAGAGATCAGAGGGGGAGAGGGCACAGAGAGAGAGAGCGGGGGGAGAGAGTGCAGAGAGAGAGAGATCGGGAGGGAGAGAGATCAGAGGGGGAGAGGGCACAGAGAGAGAGAGCCGGAGGGAGAGAGTGCAGAGAGAGATCGGGAGGGAGAGAGCTGGGGAGAGAGAACCAGAGAGCAGAGAGAGACAGGGAGAGATGGGGAGGGGGAGAGCTGAGATCGCGGGAGAGAGAGAGATCGAGAGGGGATAAAGGTAAGAGAGACCGGGAGAGTGATTTTAAGGGGAGAGAGAAAGAGAGATATTAAGGGGAGAGAGCAGAGAAATTTGAGTGATGGGGGAGATAATACAAGTTAATTATCATGCTTTAAAATTCAATGCAGAGAATTATCATGCTTGTTATATTTTTTTTGCTAAATTAGCATGCTTATTAGTTGTTAATTGTTATAATTCAATTTCAATTATCATGTTTGTTAGTTAATTGTTATAATTCATTATTGTTTGTGTAAATTGAATAACATGGCTAAAAGTTTGGATCCCGCACATGAATTTGCGGATCATATAGCCGGTGATCCTCCGAATATTTTATTGCAAATTTTGCAAGCATAAAATAATTGCTGAAATCACTAAGCTTAAACATCACTTGGCCGGTACTAAAAAAGGCGTTAAAATTTGTGCGCAAGTCCCTCCAATGTGAAGCAAGCTTGTAAAGACATGTTGGTCACGGAGGTGGAAAAGAAGAAGTCAATAATCCGTGAAATTGGGAGGATGGGAGAATCACAATAAGATGTGGTAAGCCAAGAATTGCAAAGCGCTGCCGGAAGCAAGTCCCAACCCCGAACTCTTGGGCCTATGAATAAATTTATCAATCTTGAAGCCCGCCAATCGACACTTGAGAGCTCTTATAAGGAGACAAGAGAGAAATGTGTAAGAAAAATTGGGAGATGCATCTATGCACTTGAGCTTCCATTTAATATCATTCAAACTCCTTATTGGAAGGAGATGATAGAAGAGATCAGATCATTTGGGATAGGCTTGAAGCAGTCATCCTCTTATGAGATAAGTACACGGGTACTTAAAGCTGAGGTAGAGGATATAGATAAGATCAAAGCGATGCACTTGGCGGCTTGGAAGCAATATGGATGCACGGTGATGTCGGATGGATGGACAGATAGGAAAAGTAGGAGTTTGATAAACTTTCTTGTGAATTCACCTGATAGGACTTTTTTTATAAGTCCATTGATGCGTCAGAATCAATCAAGACCGGAGCTTTCTTGTTGGAGCAACTTGATAAGTTGGTGGAGGAGATTGGTGAGGAGCATGTTCTTCAAGTGATTACCGACAATCATGCATCTTATGTGAATGTTGGTGCAAGACTTGTGGACACAAGAAAATGTCTTTATTGGACTCCTTGCGCTGCTCATTGCCTTGACTTGATGCTTGAAAACATAGGCAAGTTGAAGATTCACGCGGAGACTCTTGAGATGGCAAAGGGTATAACCCAATTCATATACAACCATGGTTGGATTCTTAATTTGTTTCGGGCACACACAAAGGGGAAGAAACTCCTAAGACCGGCCATTACACGATTTGCTACTTCCTTCTTGACTCTACAAAGGTTGTACTAATTAAGACAACCTTTGAGAAAGATGTTTGCATCCGAAGAATTCAATAGGAGCACTTGGGCAAAAAAACCAAATGGAGTGAAAGTAAAAAGAGCGGTGATTTCTACTAGAAGTTTTTGGGCCAAAGTTTTGTTTTGCTTTAGCACCACACTCCCACTCGTATATGTTCTACGAGAGGTGGATTCGGATGTGAGGCCATCTATGCCTTTTCTTTATGATATGCTTCATACTGCAAAGGAGAAGATACGGAATCTGTGTGGGGGCAGTAGGAGGAAGTACATGCCTTACTGGAATATGATTAACCAGAGGTGAACAGGTATGTTGCATAATACTCTTCATGCGGCGGCGTACTTCCTAAACCCAAGATGTTTCTATAGCGAGAATTTTAGCAATGATGCTGAGGTAAGAAGAGGCCTTCGTGAGTGCATGCAGCGCATGATCCCTCACATTCGTGAGTATGCACAGGCTGATGTGGAGTTAGATAGTTATAAACAGAAGCTTAGAGAATTTGGAAGCCAGTTAACTCAAATGACCTTAAACGCTCGAAGTCCAGGTATAATTTAGTGAATATCTTTGATTCTTTGATTCTTTGTTTAGTCATGCGATGTCTAACGCTTATTCTTTTAGCTGCTTGTGGGAGAGATTTGGAGATGAAGTTCCTACACTTCAAAAGTTCGCAGTTCGAATTCTATCTCTTACTACTAGTGCTTCCGGATGTGAACGCAACTGGAGCACTTTTGAGTAAGTAAGAAAAGTTAAAACCTACAACTTATAAGTTATAACTTTCTTTATAATAAATAAGTAATGACTTAATTTAATAAATAAATTTGTTTGTTGAAGGTACATTCAAAGAAAAGATGCCGCTTAGAGCAATTACGTCTGCAATCACTCGTTTATGTTATGTATAACATCAAGCTTTGAGAGAAGAATATTCGTAGGAGGCGATTGCATATTGATCCGGTTTTGATAGAGGACCCTGCTAGCGATGATGAGTGACTTGTAGAGACTGAAGAGCCTTGTCTTATGGATGATATTGCATGGCTAGATGAGGTAAGGGAAGAAGATGAGGCAAGTGAAGACGAGGACAGAGATTTTCTAGATGTCACCGCACTTGGTAATGAAAGCACTAGCATTGCGGTTGATAGTGAGTCTAGAGAAAAGAGACAAAAGGTAGATAGTTGTTCTTCCATGGACAAAGGGAAAGGACCTGTCATTGATGATGTGGATGAGACCAGGGACGATATCGATCCGGAGGATGCTGAGTACATCTTAGAAGAGGATGATTTAGTCATAGTAGATGAGATTAGGGCATGATATTATTCCAGGATATTATGACTACTTTGTTTTATATGACTATGACTTATATTTGCGAACTTCTTTTGAAATTTGTTATGTTTGTGAACTTGTTATAACTTGTGAATGTGAAAAATTATTGTGATACTTTCTAAAATTTGTTGTGAAACTTGATAAATGTGTTATATATTTGTTTTGATTTTTTTAGATTTTAAAATTATTTTTTATTTATTAAAATTCTTAAATATAGTATATATATTTATTTTATTAAATAAATATTAAATCACGTAACCTATGTTATGCGTTACGTTATAAACTATCTTAACATAATAAAGAAAAACGTTATCGTTACGTTATCGTTATTTTGAACATTGCCCTTAACCTCCGGGTGCTCAGTAAACATCCCCCTCTCGCCACCCCATGATGAATGTTTTTTCCTCCGGCTCCCAATACTTAGCACCTTTCTCTTTTATCCTTTATATTTTATTTTCCTATTAACTTGAAATTGGGAAACTGACAACTTTTTAAGATAAAACCGTGAGCTAAGATAAACCCCGGCACTTCATTAATAAAAACTTAACGAAACATTTTCAAGAAAAGAAGGGTACAAACTTGCATGAAACACCCATACACAATTTGATACTTCAAAGAAAAAAGAAAAAGAAAAAAAATCGAAGCCTCCGTAACACCCTGAGCGAAGGTGTGGTTTCTTCCCCCCCACCGCAGTTGCGTCATCTGCAGCTCACACCCGTCCAACCCTTATTCGGATCTTCCTCTAGCGCTAACGAGACATTTGTAGCTCAGATCCAGTCAACACGTAATCGAAAACCCACCACCGAAGTCGTGGTATCTCCCTTCCACCGCAATTGCGGCATCTGCAGCTCAAAATCGATCATCCATTGGTCAATCATCGTCAACACAATATCTGCAACTTTGATCTATCATCCCGTGACCAGATCTCTCACCATGAAAATCGTGGCATGTCCCTACTACCTCAGCTGCGGCATAAATCTGAGCACCTCCAGCCGATCACCCCCGTTCAAGTCACTCTCATCGGCCCTTGCCGGATCTGAGAGCTCTGTTAGAAATTCCTTACTCTCGTCGACCCTTGCTCGGTCTGAGTGCTCTGCAAAAAATTCGTCAGACTTCTGCATAACCTTGCCATCTAGCCATGCCCGAAAAACATGCCATCGTCGGCTACATCTTCGCCAACTAAGGCACTTGGGGCCCGGACTGGCCGGATCAGGCCAAACTCCATGTTAAGGGCGAATCTGGATGCCCCTCGTTGAGCCCGCCCTCACTCCGCCAAATCCGGGCCTCGCGCGCTCGCCAAGCCACCCTCGCCGTATCTGGCCGCGCTCATCGAGCTAGATCCGGGCCCTCGCACTCGCCGGATCTGGTTGCGCTCGCCGAACCCGCCCTCGCCTGATCCGGCCCGGGCGCCAACTGGATCGCACCGCACTCGCCGCACTAAATCCGGGCCATCGCGCTCGCCGGATCTAGCGTGTGCTCATCGGATCTGGTCGCGCTCACCGAGCCCTCCCTCGCTGGATCTGACCACGCTCGTCGAGCCCACCTTTGTCGAATCTGGCCCGCGCGCTCACCGGATCTCACGGCGTTGTCCCTGCGCTCACTGGATCTAGCCGCGCTACTCGAGCCCGGGCGGGAACCGGCTAGCCTTGGCTGGATTTGGCCCCCCTGGCCGGATCCGGCCAGCGCCAACTAGCTCGAACAATTCAAAAGATAAAAGAAGAAGAAAAGGAAAAAAAAAGAAAAAAAAGAGAGAGATCTCGGAGCGAGGAGGAGAGCACGTGGGTGACCTCCTCCTCCCCCAGATCTAAATGCTTGGGGGAGAGCTCCTGGAGGGGAGGGAGAGGGGATAGTTTTGTCAGCAAAAGTGCATCCCTCTCTTAGAAATTGACAACTTTATGCTCATTGTCTCCATCATTGCACCCTCCTTTTTATCTCTTTTCTTCCTCATCCTCAAACCCACATCCAATATAAAAATATTCCATGCGAATAAAGTAAGTGAGATTAATGGAGTAAAAGGGTTAAATGAATGGGGGGAAAATTGTTATTAACATACAGGAGTTTTCCATAATAAACCCTCAATCATTTAGCCAAAGGATCCACAAGTTGCACCATCAACCAAGCTATCCCACGGAAGATATCAATTCAATTGTTTCCCCAATTCAACAGTAACTATCTAGTGAAAGGCAATGCAAGAAATCGTACCGGGAGTAAAAGGCAAATCGGCTTGGTACACTCCTTGGCGGAAATAAACATCGATGAAGTTGACACCAATTGCTTTGTTCTTGACTCAAATCTCTCCCTCTTTGGGCTCTCCAATCTCCACATCCTCCCACTTCAACACCTTTTGTCCAAAACACAAACAATTTCGATTGAGCAAGCAGTTCCATCAAAACCCAGATAAGAACAAATGATGTCTCATCAAAAATAAAACTTTATTATTGTTCACCATCTTTGGCCAAAAAGGAGGCACAGATTGCAAAAATGTTAGTAATTTCAGTTTTTTTGAATAACTGAACCCACGTTCACTGTGAACATGGGCACTCACAGTGAACGTGAGTGAAACGTGGAGGAGTGCCCACGTTCATGTGGAATGCGGGAGATTTTTTTGGGAATCAGTTTTTCCTTTTTTTCTATAAATAAAAAACAACAAAAAGAGGTGACTCACTTGAGCCACCCACAAAAAAAAATTCCTCCTGTGTACTGTCATTGTTTAGTTTTCATTTTCGAGAGCTATCCGAGCCAGCGTCGGATCAATTGTATCAGAGCGACTAATGCCTCGCCGTCGTGGTTCATCTTCCTCGCCGCTCCGTCGATCCCGTCTGGACGACGACACGCCTATGGGAGGCGACGGCGGGCACGCAAGCGGCTCCGGCGGTGGCGGGTCAGGGGGACTCGTCATACACCGGGTTACAAAGGAGATCAGCAGCAGCGGGGCGTTCCCGATGCTCACCAAGTCCAATTACCATGATTGGGCGGCACTCATACGCGTTATGTTGCAGGCGCGGGGCCTGTGGCTTGCTGTGAGCGTCGGCACTGACGATTACACCGAAGATCGCATGGCGCTCGAGGTGATCACCAAGGCAGTGCCACCGGAGTTGATGGGGACCATCGCAAGCAAGGCGTCAGCGAAGATCGCGTGGGACTCGTTGAAGCTGCGCAACGTCGGCGCCGATCGCGTTCGCAAGGCGCGAGCGAGCACGCTCCGGCGGGAATTTGACGCGCTCAAGTTCCGCGACGGGGAAACGGTGGACGAATTCGGCGTGCGTATCTGCCGACTCTCGACACAACTCGCGACGCTCGGCAATGGCTACACCGAGGAGGAAATCGTTCGTAAGTTTTTGCAGGCAGTACCGCCCAAGTTCGAGCAGATCGCCGCCTCCATCGAAACCTTGCTCGACTTGAGCGATGTGACGGTCGACGAATTGATTGGCCGCCTTAAAGCCACGGAAGAGAGGCTCGGCGGCGGAAGCAGCGGCGACGGCGACGCGCTGGCGAAATTGAACCTGACGGAGGACGAGCTGGTGGCCCGACTGTCTTCGCGTCTCAAGATGACGGGCAATGGGGGCCCGGAACGCTCGAAGGAGGCGTCGTCAAGCGGAAGGAAAGGTCGTGGCCGCGGGCGCGGTCGCGGTCGAGACAGGGGCAGGCGCGGCGGCGGCAACACCAGTCGCGACGGCCAAGGCGTGGCTGGCGACGAGTGTCGCTACTGCGGCAAGAAGGGCCACTGGGCGCGCGAGTGCAGGAAGAAGAAGAGAGATGAACAGACACATTCGTCGCAGGTGGAGGAGGAGGTGGAGACCACCCTGATGGTGGCAAGGGCCACCCTTTCCGATGAGGAGGCACTCCAGGAGATGCCCGCGGTGAAGGCGGCGTCGTCATCGACCGTCCACCTCGACGAGAGCAAGCTGTTAGTGCAACTCGGAGAGAAGGGGGAGCACGGCTGCACACGCTGGATCCTCGACACGGGCGCCACCAACCACATGACAGGGGAGCGCGCGACGTTCGCCGACCTCGACACGCGCATTCACGGCTCGGTCCGTTTCGGCGACGGATCGGTGGCGAGAATTGAGGGGCGCGGCAAGGTGCTCTTCAAGCTCAAGGACGGCGGTCACAAGGCGCTTGCCGGGGTTACCACATTCCGCGTCTAACAGCGAATATCGTCAGCATCGGGCAACTGGACGAGGACGGCTACAGGATCGCGCTGCACGGCGGCATCCTCAGGATCTGGGACCCGCAGGGGAGGCTGCTGGCAAAGGTGCGGCGCACGAAGGATCGCCTGTACATGCTGACACTCGACATCGGCAAGCCGGTGTGCCTGGCGGCGCAAGGGTCCAGCGCGGCGTGGCGATGGCACGCGCGTTACGGACATCTGAACTTCAGGGGACTCCGCCGACTCGCACAGGAAGATATGGTACGTGGCCTGCCCTCAATTGAACACGTTGACGAAGTGTGCGACAGCTGCTTGGCAGGCAAGCAGCGCAGGCTGGCGTTCCCGAGCGAGGCGGCGTACCGAGCGCAGCATAAACTGGAGCTCGTGCATGGGGATTTGTGCGGGCCAGTGACGCCGGCCACTCCGAGCGGCAACAAGTACTTCTTCCTCCTCGTCGACGATCTGACCCGGTACATGTGGCTCGTCCTGCTGGAGTCCAAGGGCGAGGCCGCGACGGCGTTCAAGAAATTCCAGGCGCGGGCCGAGGCGGAAGCTGGAAGAAGACTCAGTACCTTGCGTACCGACCGCGGTGGCGAGTTCACTGCGGGAGCCTTCGCCGACCACTGCGCCAATGAGGGGATTCAGCGCCACCTCACTGCCCCGTACACTCCACAGCAAACGGGGTGGTGGAGCGACGCAATCAGACGGTCATGGGCATGGCGCGCAGCATGATGAAGGCCATGTCTATGCCGGGCTGGTTCTGGGGGAGGCAGCATCCACGGCGGTGTTCATCCTGAACCGTTCAGCAACCCAGAGCGTGGACGGCAAAACTCCGTTTGAGGTATGGCATGGAACCAAACCTGCCGTTCATTTTTTACGCACTTTTGGCTGTGTCGCGCATGTTAAGCAAGGTAGCAAGCGGCTTGCCAAGCTGGAGGACAGGAGTACGCCCATGGTGTTCGTGGGGTATGAGCCGGGTTCCAAGGCCTGGCGATTCTGCAATCCAGCGACGCGCCGTGTCACTGTGTCCCGTGATGCGGTGTTCGAAGAAGATCGGCCCTGGGACTGGGGCCAGGAAGCCGTTTCCGCGGCGAACGGAGGCGAGGATCCATTTCACATCGAGTTCATCTCTATTGGGGGTACGATGCGCCAAGACGGTGGGGCGACTGTGCCTGGCACGCCTTCGGCGGTGTCTGCCCCGCGCTCGCCGTCAAACATACCACGCGCGGCACTGTCCTCGTGCGGGTCAGAGCCCCACACGCCACCGGCTACTGGGATGAGGACGTCACCATTGGCAACGCCACCGCTCGATGCCGACCATGATGATGCGCCCTTGCGGCTCCGGGCTATGCACGACATCATCGGCCCAGGGACGCCGCGGGGCTGGCAGAGAGCGAGCTGCAGGAGGTTCCTGAAGAGGTGCTCATGATGGTGATCGGCGACGAACCAGTCACGGTAGAAGCGGCCAAGCAGGAAAAGGAGTGGCGCGTGGCGATGCTCGAGGAGATGGTATCGATCGAACAGAACAAGACCTGGACCCTGGTCGAGCTCCCGAAGGGTCACCGCGCCATCGGCTTGAAGTGGGTGTTCAAGCTGAAGCGTGACGAGCGCGGCGACATCGTCAAGCACAAGGCGCGGCTAGTTGCAAAGGGGTATGTGCAACGGCAGGGCATCGACTTTGAGGAAGTATTCGCGCCGGTCGCAAGAATGGAGTTTGTGCGGCTGGTCCTGGCGGTGGCTGCACACAATGGGTGGTTGGTACATCACATGGACGTGAAGTCCGCGTTCTTGAACGGGGAACTCGCCGAGGAAGTCTATGTGACCCAGCCGCCGGGTTTCAGTGCTGAAGGCAAGGAGCACATGGTGTTGAAGCTGAACAAGGCGCTGTATGGGCTGCGACAGGCGCCACGGGCTTGGAACGCGAAGCTTGACACCAGTCTGACTGAACTTGGTTTTCGCCGGTGCAAATCGGAGCATGGCCTGTATACTCGAGTCAGAGGAGGCTCCAGGCTTGTTGTTGGCGTCTACGTCGACGATTTGCTGATCGTGGGGGAGTCTGCGCGCCGAGATTGAAGTGTTCAAGACCGAGATGAAGACGGCGTTCCGCATGAGTGATCTAGGGGTGCTGTCGTACTACCTCGGAATTGAGGTGAAGCAAGGCCGCTGGGGGATTCAGCTATGCCAGAGCGCATACGCCGTGAAGCTACTAGAGAAGGCCGGCATGGGGAGCTGCAACGGGTGCGCGACGCCCATGGAGACGCGCCTGAAGCTGTCCAAGAAGAGCACGACGTCGCCGGTCGATCCAACTCAGTATCGCAGCCTAATCGGCAGCTTGCGGTACTTGCTCCATACGAGGCCCGAACTGTCGTTCAGTGTTGGATACTTGAGTCGGTTCATGGAGGAACCAAGGCAAGAGCACATGGCGGCGCTAAAACACTTGCTGCGACATGTGGCGGCAACAATAGAGTACGGGATTCAGTACAGGCGCGACACTGGCGAGCTCGTGCTGGAAGGATACAGTGACAGTGACATGGGCGGCGACATCGACGATCGCAAGAGCACGACGGGCGTGATCTTTTTCCTTGGTGGGAACCCTGTGTCATGGCTGTCACAGAAGCAACGGGTGGTGGCGCAGTCGTCGTGTGAGGCCGAGTACATGGCAGCTGCGGCGGCAGCTTGCCAGGCGGTCTGGCTCAGACGCGTTCTGGAGGAGATCACAGGAATTCGTGTCGCGGCACCAATCATCAAGGTTGACAACCAAGCGGCCATTGCATTGGCGAAAAATCCAGTGTTACATGACCGCAGTAAGCACATCGACGTGAAATTCCATTTCACTCGAGAATGCCTGGAACGTGGGGACATCGAGCTGGCACACACGGGCACAGCGGAACAACTGGCTGATGTTCTGACAAAGCCACTGGGAAAACATAGGTTCGAGGAGCTCCGCGAAAAGATCGGCGTCATGAAGATGCAGCAGATCAAAAGCAAAAATTAGGGGGAGATTGTTAGTAATTTCAGTTTTTTTGAATAACTGAACCCACGTTCACTGTGAACATGGGCACTCACAGTGAACGTGAGTGAAACGTGGAGGAGTGCCCACGTTCATGTGGAATGCGGGAGATTTTTTTGGGAATCAGTTTTTCCTTTTTTCTATAAATAAAAAACAACAAAAAGAGGTGACTCACTTGAGCCACCCACAAAAAAAAATTCCTCCTGTGTACTGTCATTGTTTAGTTTTCATTTTCGAGAGCTATCCGAGCCAGCGTCGGATCAAAAAATACGTCCTCTAACAAGATTGAAATTGGTTCTGCTATGAAGCAAAATTGGATGAAATTACATAAATTTATTTAAATAAATACCTCAGGACCGCCGAGCTCGTGGACTCTGATCGCCTTCACCATTTCTTTTGCAGCTGAGACCCTCACTGATCTGGGGGTGGAGTTGGTGATGATTTGGGGAGATTTACAAGTGATGAATGGATTGGATGCTGCTAGCGGTCGTCGCTTTCGGTGCTGACCAGAGACCAGGAATGGGGCTTGTAAATTGCTAACCACGGGCATCTCTCATTCTCAATGGCAGAAAGATGAATTCATCCGTGAGCTCAGAGTTGGTATGAATCGTGATATTGCCACCCAAAAAAAATGAGAAAAAGGCACCCCACAGATATTTTCAATTGTACCATTATTTTTTTTTATAATTTTATCATTGATGAAATGTTCTAAATGCCCTTCTTCTTCCTCATTCAACTACGAACTCGATATTTTGAAGTCGAGTATGTCTAAGCAACAATTTTAAACACTCTTCTTTCTAATTATTTCTCTCGAACCAAAAGGATGGCCTATCTAGTCTGATTTTTTCATATGTAATGGTAGCATGTCTCCCTTCTTCTATTCGATTGATCGCCGCTCGACCCAACGACAAGGCATCCGAATAGTCAGATGAGATGATTGAATGAGTTTATCTAATGACTTATAAAGCCAAACTCATTGAAGAAGGTTCATGTCGCATCTTTGTAGAATCTTTCCACTGTTTTCACAGTCATATCAAGATGTGGTCATCGATCGACTCTAATGACAAGATGATTGAATGAGTTTAACTGATGGCTTATCAAGTCAAACTCATTGAAGAAGGTTCGTGACGCATCTTTGCAGAACCTTTTCACTGTTTTCACATTCATATCAAAGTGTTGTGATCGAATGAGGATCAAAGAGGACTCTATGAGGAAGGTTAATCTCCAGAAAAATCCCCGCGGAACTCATATCCACCTCCTTGATCCTAGCTCATCTGCGCAGTGAAAACCTAGGAGGTACACTACGCTAATCCAATGCCTTTGATGGCTAAACGATAGAAGAAACAGTTGGCCTTTAAGCCTAACAAAAAATCCTCAACAACTCATTATGCTGAGGGGAATAGCATGGCGAGCCGAACTCAAATGGTAGTTAGTAAAGATATATCAAATCTCTTGATAGCTGAAGGTTTGCTAAAAATCCTGAGGGACCTAATCCTGCCTTTTCTTCCAAAATCCCTTATCAATTTTCGTCCATGGAATAGTAGGACCACAAAAAATTATAATTGTTTTCCCAGCGAAATAATCAAAGATCGAACCTGTCACATTAACATTATACCTTTGACTGAAAAACCAATATACCTCCAGTAGGATAGAATTTCAACTTGTCAATTCTCTTCAGTAGAATTATGAGTCCATTAATATTGCTCAAATTGCAAAATGTAAAAGCTCCTAGCCAAGTTAAAAACTACACCTTTGACCAAAATTGCTCATATCGCAATACAAATTTTTGTTAAGTTAATATTACTCCTATGACAGTAATTCTCTCGAATTTTCAAGGCACCCGATGCTAAGTTAAATACCGCACCTCTAGTATCTATTTCATTGTTAAGTTAAATACCACACTTATGTCAATGATCTTTACTCGAGCTTTCTCATCGAAATTGAGGCATCCAATGCAAAGTTAATATCACATCTCTACCATTCATCTCATTGTCAAGTTAACACTAAATTTATGACAGTGATTTCCTCAGTTTTCTCAATGAAAATGAGACCTTCTTGATGCTAAATTAATATCATACCTCTAACATACATTCTTATCAAGTTAATATCACACCCCTTACAATTCAATTTGCTCAAATTGTAAATCCAAACCTGTCACGTTAATATTATACTTCTGACGGTAAAAATTTTTATAAATCCCTAGTGGATCAAAGGCCACTTGTTATTCTCATCAATAGAATAGTAAGTCTACAAAATTCGCGAATTCAACACCTATCGAGTTAAACATCACACCTCTGACAGTAACTCTCTCAAATTTCCTAGCGGAATTATCGAACTTTGAGTTGCTGTGTTAATTATCAACTCTAGCAATCAAATTCAATCGCTTTCGTTTGTCTGATTTACAAATACAATAAGAAAATAAAGACAAGATGAAGGCAAAATTATCACTTTTATTATTCATATTAAAATTATAAAAGTGATACAAATACTCTCTTATTCAATAAGATGGAGTGTTACAAGAGAAAAAGGCAAAAAATTAATCTCGCTCAGCGAGAGATTTTATTTGGTCCTTGAGGCGCTGAATAACCCGATGACGTGCCTCCTCAACTTTGACTAAGGCTTGGACCCTCAACTCCTCATCTGATAAAAGCATTTTAGCAGCAAGTCGTATTTGAAGAGCTTCCAGCTAGGAGGACCGGACATTCAGTTCTTATTGCATTCGATCTCTAGCAGCCTCGACCCCCTCTGTCCTCTTCTTTTCATTTGCAAGTTTTTACTCATTATCTCGGATTAAAGCTTGCGCCTTAGCAATTGCCGCTCAAGCACTTGCGATAGTTCCCTCTGCGCTTTTAGTGACAAACTCCGAGTGGTGGAGATCATCTGTCAAGCTTTGATAACTGGACTTAGAGTCATCTAGATGACGAGTCTGTTCACTATCTGTTCCTCAATCTTTTTCCGTTCGTATTCCTGGGCAGCATGAAAGTCATTCAATACTTGTTGTGTCGTGTCAATTGGACTGACATTCTCCAAGGTCCTCAGTTTCTTCAAATACATTTCCAGATGCTCTACCAGCATCTGGTGTGTTTTCACTGGCTTAGCACCACCGGTTTGTCGAATATTATCGATTTGATTTTCGAGGAGTGATCGTGCGAATTCAAAAGGACTTCACCCAGAGAGTACCAATTTTGAGCAATACGTCATCGTGGTAAAGAATTGCTCAATCATTTGGAGAGTCAGCTCTTCCAAAATATCTAGAGTTGCTGGTACCTTCGTCGCAGGTACACTTCCGGCTCCCGTCTCTATGATAGTAACATGAGTACTTTAAGGGGCAGAGGGCGGAACACTTGTCTCTCCAGAAGTAAGTTGGGTCAGGAGTGGCCTCATTTCCGAGGTCATAAAAGGAGCTTTAGAATTTTAAACTGTAAGGGCTTCTTGGGTGGCATCTTCAAAGGTAGGCTTCACCGCGAAAGCCTTCTCCGTTGAAGCTTCAACAGAAATGTCCCTTACACCGGTGTGTATGATAGGCTCTTCCGCCTAAGTCGGTGCGACATCACCGGCTGTCATTACAATAGTTCAGGAATAATGCTAAAATTAAGAGTATCAAAGTCTGGTATTTTACTACGTTGAGGAGTCGCAGACGGCAAAAACTCCGGTAGGTCTCCTGACCGAGAAAATTCCTCGGCCATAGTTGTTGTACTCATAGGGACCCCCTCAGTTCTGATTTTGAGAACTTCTGAACTTCCCGATTGGGTCAGTTTTTCAATCATCTCAGCGATATTTGAGG